>WNGS01094440.1:0-10568 GCA_020271785.1 Procambarus virginalis
AGCCACTTATGCATCAACCTTTTATGGGGGTACGGTGTCAAAGGCGTTCCGACAAGTCCATGAAAGATGCAGTCCGCCCACCCTTCTTCTTCTTGCTTAAATTTTTGTCAACTAGTCGTAGAATTCTTATCAAGTCCTGTAAGGCAAGATTTACCCTCCCCTGAACCCATGTTGATGGGTGTTCACGAAGTCTCTTCTCCCTCCAGATGTGTTCTCGGAGGTTTTTCTCACGATCTTCTCAAGCACCTTGCATGGTATACAGGTAGGGACACTGGCCCGTAGTTCCATGCTCTTGTCTGTCACCCTTTTTGTATATTGAGTACTACATTAGCAGTCTTTCCATATTTTCTGGTAGGTCCCCCGTTTCCAGTGGACGTACTATGAACTATGGAGAGTGGTAAGCAAATTGCTCATGCACACTCTTTCAATACCCATGGCGAGATTCCCACCGGCCCAACAGCTTTTTCCCTCACATCCAGCTCCAATAGGTGCTTTTTGACCTCATCTCTTGTAATTTCGAACCTATCACAGGTCACCTGGTTTGCTGCCGACCTCCCTCCAGCGCCGGATATCTCCCGTGTTCATTTGCAGTAAATAGAGCCCTCCTGGAACCTTTTGTGAGTTCTTCCACACCTCTTTGTCATTCTCTGTGTACCTGTCCCATCGCCCACCCTAAGTTTAATCACCTGTTTCCTTCACTGTTGTCTTCCGCATGATGTGACTGTTAGTAGCGAGTTTTGGTCAGTCTTGGGCTTTATATTTAGCTGATATCATTTCCTACCTTTTCTCACGCTGCTCGTCTCCACTTGACATATCTCGTTCCTGTTCTCTGGTATCTCTCTCTACTTTCTGGTGTTCTGTTATTACGGAAGCTTCTCCATGCCCTTTGTGGTCATTTCCTTTGCTTCCATACCTTCCCTATTAAACCACGGATTCTTTCCGGGCTTCTCTGGTTTTTCCTGTTGGGCTGGGACAAACTCGCTTACAGCCCTCCTGACATTTTTGGGTGCAATAGTCCATATGTTCTTGTACGGACTTGGGTCCGAGTTCTTTGTCCCAATATATATCCCATAGGACATTTTTCTTATCTCCTCGTAGTTTCACTTTCTGTACGCCAGCCCTTGGTTCCCAGTTCTTTTTTGGGGGTGACAACTCCTAGCTCAACCAGGTACTCAAAGGCTCAATACAGTATGATACACCCTCAGTCCCAAGGGGGCTTCCAACTTAACTTCCCTTATACCGACTCTATTTTGGGTAAATATCAAATCAAGCAAAGGCTGGTTCATCACCTCTCTCTCATTCTTGTCGGTCCCCTTGACGTGTTGACTTAGAAAATTTCTTGTTGACACATCCAGCAGCTTAGCTTCCCATGTGTCTGGAGCTGCCCCGTGTGGGGCTCCTGTTCCCACCATCTATCTTCCCCTGGTGAAGTCTCCCATGATTAGAAGTCCTGGATCTGATCCGTTCCTGCTACCTACAGAAGCTGCTCTCTCTATTATATTGATGGTAGGCCATGATTGTTTCTATCATTTTCTAGTTAGAGCCGTGCGGCCGAGCGGACAGCACACGGCTGGCCTTATGATCCTGTGGTCCCGAGTTCAATCCCAGGCGCCAGCGAGAAACAATGGGCAGAGTTTCTTTCAACCCTCATGCCCCTGTTACCAAGCAGTCCAACTAGGTACCTGGGTGTTAGAGTCAGCTGTCACGGGCTGCCTTCCTGGGGGTGGAGGGCCTTGGTCGAGGACCGGGCTACTGGGACACTAAAAAGCCCCGACATCATCGCAAGATAACCTCAAGATAACCTATTCCTGGCTGGGTGTCTTCTGTCATTCGGTGGGGGGTTATATATGACTACGATTCTAATTTCTGTCCTCCAGTTGCAAAGACTGCGTATGTAGTCCATGAAGCCTTCACAGTTCTGAATTACCCTCCCTTCGAAACTCCAACCTTCCTTCTTAGTAGCAAAGGCCACACCACTCCTCCTCCTCCCTATCCTTCTTCCTCACTACATAGGAGCCCTGTGGAAACACTGCATTTGTTATGACTTTTCGTTAGCTTTGTTTCTGTGAGTGCTATTATGTCTGGGTTTCTTCTAGTGCCCATTCTCCAGGTTCACTAGTTTTATTTGTATCCCATCTATGTTAGTAGGACATCGTCTTGAAGCTCACTTCTTCTGTTCATTTACATATCCCTTCTTTGCGAGTATTCTACTGGTTTGGGAACTGTTCCGTGGGATGAGAGGATCTGTGAGGTGGTTTTGCAGGGCGTCCGCAGGAGGGTTTCTGGGGGGGGGGTGGTGGGGGTATTTTATAAGGTGAAGGGGTAACGGGTAGGGGTGGAGGGCTAGGAGGATAGGGGGAGCACATGGGAAGGGAGGGGTGAGGATAGGATGAGGTGGGTCGAGGGTAATGTAGGATTAGGAGGGGTGGTAGAAGGGGGAAGCGGGGGGAAGGGGAGAATCTGTGGAGGGTGGACGTGCATGAGGCAGATGGGTGATGGGTGTGTCGGTGGCAGAATGGGGTGGGTTGGGAGGGAGGGTTGTGGTGGGGGCATGAGTAGGGCTGATGGGTAGAAGGGTAGGGTTTCTATAGCAGGAGGGGGTTTGGATGTGGGTGTGCCCCCTCCCATCTGGTGATTCTGGGATGCTGGCTTTAGGGTTCCCCTCTTGTCTCTCTGGGACTGCTGTGTTGGAGCTGTGATTTCCTGGTTTCCCTCTCTCCCTGCGCTTCCTCTTGCCTCTGCTGCCCGACTCTCTCTCCTTCGTCCTGTCCACTCTGCCGGAATACTTGTTGTTGTTTTGTATCCCTCCACATGTTGGAGACGACTCTTCTTTTCTAGAATATCCTCCTTGTGGTTTCGTTGCAAACACCACCTTTATCAGTCGGTTTCTGTCCCTGTTGTACCAGCCCAACTGAAAACCTTCTCAATGTTGTGTGCAGCTCTTCCATCTGTAACCCCTTCAGTAGCCCATGTACTGCCTCTCTATCCTTGCCATTCCATTCTTGCCTGTTGGATCCTTCCTGTTCTTTGATGCCTACAACTACCACTGATCTCTTTCTCTCCAGCAGTTGAGTGGTGCACCTTGCTGCTTCCTGTGAGGTAGCAGCTTGCATGGCTACCTCCTCACTGTGGCCATTGCTTCTGAGCTCTTTTTCAATATGTCCGCAAATGTGTCAGGTACAGAGGCATTTCCTTCCAATGTAACATTCCCACCTTCCCTTTGGATGATAATCTGATGCTCGTCTCTTTATTTTTCTCTGTGAGAGATTTGATCTCCTCCTTGCTGATGTCAGCTCACTTTGCAGGTTGTTAATTGTAATCCTCATTTCATTCATCTCCCTCCTAAATTCCTCCAGTGCTTGGTGTAGCAATTCTTGCGTTTGTCGCCCTGGCTGCTTCCCATAACCCTGTTCGGCCTCCTGCCATTTTGCCCCTTGTCAAGAGAGGTAGCAGGGAGAAGAGAGAGAGCAGGGGAGAGAGATCAAGAGAGCAAAAGAGAGAACAGGAGAGACCCAGAGAGAGCGAACAAGAGGGAGAGAGAGAGCAAGGAGAGAGAGAGCAAGAGAGCAAAAGAGAGAACAGGAGGGACCCGAGAGAGCAAACAGAGAGAGCAAGCGAGAGAGAGCAAGGAGAGAGAGAGGAGAGAAGAGAGAGAGAGAGGAGAAGAGAGGAGAGAGAGGGAGAGAGAGAGAGAGGAGAGAGAGAGAGGAGAGAGAGCGTGTGTTCCTTGGGATGGGGTTGAGAGGTGAGGTAAGGTCAGCTTACGGCAGGTAGAGTGAGGGAGGATTATGGGAGGTTTTTTATCCTTTTTCCACGAAATGTGTTAATCAGGGGCGCGTGTGTGTGGGGTGTGGGGTGCGTGTGCGCGTGCGTGCGTGCGTGAGTGTGTCCCTAGTTCCCGTAAGCGGTACTTCTACCCAATGAGCCACGCTGAGATTTTAATGAAATATAATATCCTGAACAAGAATTTGATACTATATTACCTCACACTGTACACCTGATTAATTGACCAGAAAGGCGGGTACCTACCAGATTGTTTCCCGTTCACACAACTAGATGAGTGATGACATATGGTCGATGATGATGCTCCGTCGTCGGCTTCCACTAGGTGATTCACTAAGGTGTTCTTCTATCTACACAAAACTCTGGAGTCAGTCACTGTATCGTTGTGTTGCGGTTCACTAATTTGCTGTATCACTGATCACAATCACCACCCAACAAACACAATCACCAATTCCACGGCCACGGTGGGTCGACCCAGCTGCCGGTCAGGTCAGGTCGCCTTACGCTGTCCTCCACACTATGCACCGGTGATCCACTAGCTCCACTTTTGATTTCTACGCACAATCGCTAGCGATATGACTATGCTATGTAGCACCCTGCTAGCTACACACTGCGAGAGGCCAAATACTATGATCTAGCCTCAATAATCCTTCAATGTCCCGTGAAATTGACGAATTTCCGCGGACCTCGCTAATCGCGTGTGTCTCCCACCGTCGCTACTCCTACATGTGTGTGTGTGTGTGTGTGGTGTGGAAAAAAGTGGTAGTTAGTAACAGTTGATTGATGGTTGAGAGACAGGCCGAAAGAGCAGAGCTCAATCCCCGCAAGCAAAACTAGGTGAATACAACTAGGTGAATACATCATAAAAGAGAGAAAGACGAGGGTGACTGCAGCAGATACCTCTTCCTACAGCTCTCATCATTTTTCCCCCTCGAGCACCACTTGTCTCACACCTTACAACAACAATAACATATTATCAGCTCTCCTTCCCCTTGTCTTCTCTCTTGTGTGTGTGTGTGTGGGGCGGGGGGTAGGGCACTCCTTGCTCAACATAGTCATCTCCTTTCCTACATACTATTATTTAACTATATATCTACATATCTCACTGCTTCTACAGCTGCTGTTTCTGCTGCTTAATTAACTCTACGCTACCAACATATACACACCTGCTCCTGCTGTGCACCTGTTCCTATACTGACTCCTTCTACCCTTTCACTTTTACCCCCAGCGACAAACAACATCTCGGGAGACGTGGAACGTCCAGCTGTGGACGTTCCACGTCTCCACGGGTTCCACGCAGTTCCACACGCCCCAGGAACCTCATACACCCATTGAGACGTGACTCCCGTGATTACCTGTGACAGGTGTGCTCAATCCCACACCTATCACACGTGTTGCGGATGGTCTGTCTCAATTTACGCTACTTAGGTGGGGACACTGCCCAAGTCAACGGAAACCGGGGTGGGGGGACGGACACCACCCCTTCAACCTACGGCCAATTATCCCCTATCAACCCGAGTTCAAGTCAGTACACTTTCTTGGGAGCAGGGGGAGGGGGGGCACGAAGAAATGGAAGACACAAGAGGCGAGGTCACAGACTCCTTTGTCAGCACTAAAACCAAATTATTCCTTGCACAACCACCAGAACCAGGGTCAACAACTGCCCCACGCCGGTTCACTGGTACAGAGGGGCACAGGGACCACCACACCCCACCCCTTCCCACCCACCCCCCACCCCACCTGCGGGTTCCATAAAGTCCACAAGAACCTATCCACCACGGGACCGTGACCTGGCAGCTCCTTTCCTGCACTTCAGTCGAGGAACCAGTGCATCCTGACGCCATGTGTACTGGAAGTGACGAGGAAGCTGCACATCCTCCACCGTAGGGGAAGCTGGTAGTGCCTCCAGAGACGAGGGGTAAACCTCCACATCCAGACACCCAAGAGGCAGAGCGAGACCACCAGTACCGCACAGCAAATCCGATGGGGACAACTCTGGGAGATCTAGGTCCGCCAACACAGCAGGCGGCACACTGGGGAGGGTCTCCACCTGTACACTTAGCATCCCATCAACTACAGGAGACAACACCAGGCCAGCAGCCCCCTTGACTCACAGGGCACACCATCAGCTCATGCCAGCCCCCGGGACACACATACCCCCAGGCGCAAACGTCTGGCAGGCTGGCAGACATCCTCAATGAAACGACATCCTCAACCAACACCACCTCACAGTCCCCCCTGGGAGCGGGGGGAGGTGCCAAATCCCTCATCGGCGCTACCTGGGGCCTAAGAGGCAGAAAGTTATCCTCCTGTTACATATTCATGCGGTCAACCACGCCAAAGACGCAATCCGCCGCTAGGTGACCCAGTAGGACACAGCGAAAACACATACGGGGCAGATTTCTATACATGCAGTGTAAAGTAAACCCCCATCAAGAACAGTGAAGAAGGGACACTCTGCACCAGGGACATCGTCAGAGTTATAGTGTCATCAAGCATCCTTGCACAGTAGCCAGCCTCGTAACTGTAACCTTGTTCCATCGGACACTGAGCAGTTTCTCAAACCATCCAAACAGCTTGGTCAACAGCTCATCCCCCACTTCGAACGGCGCTCCTCTCACCGCCAAGTAAGTCAGGGGTTACACTCAGGTTAATCACCCGAAAGGTACCCAACCCATCAGGCAGAGAGAAAGTACGCCCCTCACACTGACCGAGGAACACACGAAACACATCTTCGTGGAGAAACATAATTACCACACGACGGTCTTGCAGAAACTGAACAACCTCAGATAGGCCAACATGATACGCAGCACGTCCACCAACGCAAGACCAACTAGCATGTGGTCTACTGTCAAGGAAAATTCCAATCCTTCTGAGGAAGTCCTCTTCAGTGGAGGCGAGAAAGAGCCCATCCTGGACAACGCCCACTCCTTCTCGGCAGGGCACAAATCCAGGCAAAATGCAGTTTCACGTCCCTCGCCACCGTAGCACATGCACCAACTGAAGAGCTGGAAAACACACGTCCAACCTCTCTGGTGGTCAGGAGACAGATCTCAACCAATATAGGTTGGGTTGTAGTTCAGACTAGCTCCAGACTATGATTATTTTATTGGTAGGTTTACCAGTCTTGTTCATTTCCCTTGCTCTGTGTACTCCATTTAATTCATAGGCCCAGTCTAGTGGATACTCTTGAAGTTAGTTAATAGCTAGGTATTCATTCATCTTCTTGTTTTGTGAAATATGACCTTGAAGCGAGACCTTCACACCCCGTATTTTCCCTTGCAGAAGATCATCCATTACACGCTGATCATTTCTTGAAACGTGAGAGACAGGCTGACCGCCAGGGGGTCTAGACGTGTTCGCCAAGCACTCCCCAGTCGTTGCTAGGCGTTCCGTGTGGGAGGGCGTTGTTGTTGCGTCAGCGCCATGGGGACCCCCCCTCCCCACTATTTGCCGCTCTGAGACCGTGGGTCTGGAATTTTCTGGACGTGCGTCTTGCCTGGCCCTTGAGATTGTCCTGTTGGATATGCTGTGTGTTCATGTTGCCGATGTGTACGAGCTCCAACTGCTGACCACCCATCGGGCACTTGTGAAGTTTGCCTCCACTGCTGTTTATAAGGACTTCGTGGCCCGTTACTGTCATGTTCACAGAAAATGGTACCATCCGTTTTCTATGTGCGGCGGCTGGACGCCACTGGAGAAGGAAAATAGCGCACAGGACGCCTGCCAAGCTTGGGAGCTACTCTATCATGTAATCAGTTTAAGTATTAAAGTCAGTAACCAGGAATGACTTTACATCAACCTTACTACCAAGACTATCTCAGCTATACACAGACACCACACTGGCGACGAAGATGAACTGGGAACGCAGGTATTTTGTTCAACAAAACACAAGGAAGGAGCATGCTGTCTCGCCCAGAGGAGGAAGGAGAAGCTGTCTGTGAGCACCATACCCGATGCTGTATGCAACCCCATGCTGTGTGCTGACTGTTGCTGTGTGCTGATCGTTGCTGTGTGCTGGCCGTTGCTGTGTGCTGGCCAATGCTGTGTGCTGATCGTTGCTGTGTGCTGGCCGTTGCTGTGTGCTGGCCAATGCTGTGTGCTACCCAAGCTGTGCTGAGTGTTGCTGTGAGAGGAATCTGCCGACGCTGTGTACGAAACGACGCTTTGATGCAGTGTACAAAACCCGATGTTTTGGTTATGAAACGACGCTCCGTGCTACAAAATTCTTCACGCTGTGAACCAACTGCTGCCTACAGGTTGACCCTGAGCAGCCGTGGAGTGCGGACGTGTCCCTCCGTGACTGCTAGGGTAGTCAGCCGTTTGATCGCCAGGTGGCGGGGCGTAGCTGCCCCCCCCACCCCCCAGTGTTGTTGCCTGCCGGGCGGTGTGCAGACGTGGCAGGTGTTGGGTTCACCATGGGTGGTCCCCTACCTGCAATCAAGCGTGTGAACTCGGTAGGACTGGAATTCTCTGGCCGTGCTGGGTATCCAGAGGTGGCGGAGGTACTGTGCGACTTGCTGCATATCCCGGTGCTAGATATTGACGGGATTGAGCTGGTGACTGCGCGTCGCGTTGTCATCAAGCTGGCGACGGAGGAGGTATATCGTGCCTTCCTCAGTCGTTACGAGGGGCGCTCGCTGTCCTTGCCAGGAGGTACCGGCTCAGTCGCCATATCAGACCGGAGTGGTGCGCTGACCTATGTCAGCGTGCATGGGGCGCCCTTGGAGTTTCCCGAAGAGCTTCTGCGGCGTTATTTCCAGCGATTTGGGCCCGTCGTCAGTGTGAGGGTCAATACGTTATCCTCCGGGAAGTACGCCGGGAGGCGGACGAATATTCGCACCTTGGGCATGCGTCTGCGGTCGGACATTCCGTCTTCGGTCCGGCTTCTGGGATGCTACATCCGGGTGTACTATGCCCGGCAGCCTCGGACCTGTTTCCGGTGTGGCTTGATGGGGCATCAGGCTGCAGGGTGCGAGGCGGATCCGGTTGCACCTGTCAACCTCTTTCGGGAAGAGGATTTCCCTCCGCTTCCACTGGACGAGGACTTCGGGGATGTGGAGCCCGCCCGGCTCGTTGCTGCGGCTCCCCCGGCGTCTCCTGACGTTTCCCCGGATGTCGCTGGCCCTCCTCCGGCTGTTGCGATGAGATCAGTGGATTCCCCTGATCCTGTTCGTATCCCTGTCCCTGCTGCTCCAGTGGCCCGTGGTCTTGCGCCCTCCTCTACGCCTGCTCCCCTGTCTTCCGGTGCTGCGCCTGGCCCTATCTCCTCGACTCGGATCCCGGATGCTGAAGTGGCTGAGGGGTCCCTGGTTGTGTGTGGTCCGGTTCCCCCTGCGGTTGAAGCTGCTGCAGTCGTCAGACGCGTACGAGCGGCTTGTGATGCCCGTGGGTCTGGGTCCACTTCCGGTTCCGAGGATGTGCGCCCGGTGCCCAAGAGATCCAGGCGCTCATCTACTGCATGGGCTGATGAGGTGGATTCTGGCGCTGATGGGTTATCAGGACTTGAGGTAGTGGCCGCTGACGTCCATATATCTGCTGATGCCGAGGGCTGTGTCTATGATTCGCCTCCTGTGGCTTCTGTCGGCAGTTCCCCGCAGTGGGGGGTGGTTGCACCTCCAGTGGTTGGTGAAGAGGGTGCTGGTGCAAGTCGGGACCTCGTGTTGGTTCTGCGGAAGGATGTTCGGGGTGAGGAGCCCCCACGAGTGTCCCGTCCGGTGGTTGATGAGCAGCCCTGTGAGGCTGCCGCGGTTACAAGTGCGCTGCCCGTTGCCTGCGCCGGTACGAAGAAGCCTATCCCGTTCATCTTAGCCGACGGCACGGAGTATCATGAGACGTCCAACCCTATAGGTATTACCTTTCATAACATAGTGGAGCCTATTCCGTGGTGCCCCACGACTGTCTGGGTTCCGGCGTATAAAGTATTTGCTAAGGGTGTGCCGCTTTCAATGCCCGATCCTCGGACGGCCCTTAGTCCCCCTATTCCGGAATATATTATGGCGATATGGGAGGCGTATTGTCTTCTTTTCCCGGCTGCAGAGTGGCCGGAAAAGTATGCACAGGACTGATAGTCTGTGTGCTTGCGGTTTCTATCGGGTGTATCTTGGATTTTCGTCTGTTATGTGATGTATGTTATGTGATGTGTATTGTGTGCCCTTCAGGCCGAGGTTTTCTAAATGTCCCTGTTCTTTTGGCTATGCCTTTTCATGTTCTATGTTTCTTTATTTTGTTGTCTTCTGTGCTCTTTTGGCTATGCCTTTTCTTGTTCATGTATATTTAATTTGTTGATTTATGTGCCCTTCTGGCTATGAGGTGAGATCTCTGTTCTTGAATTATTATTTCTTCTCTGTTTCATTTGTGTATTGCAGTGTATTTTGGGTCTCGGTCCTTCAGGCCGGTGTTAGGTTTGTTTGTTGTACCGATGGTTTTTGTACTGTTTTGCTATGAGCCTTACTGATTTTGTTTATATTTTTGCTGACTGTGTTTACTTTTTGTTCTGTGTTTTCTGTACATTTTTGAGTTTGTACTTTGTTATGCTGTGCTGTCGGCCCTTCTGGCTGATGGGGTTTGTTCTCTGTGGTTTCTACTGTGTTTCTTTGTTTTTATTGTATTTAATTCGCATGCTTGCATGTAAAAATAAAAATAAAAAAAAAAAAACTGCTGCCTACTGCTGCCAACTGCTGCTACTGCTGTACCAACTGCTGACAACTGCTGCCTACTGCTG
The DNA here is from genome assembly GCA_020271785.1 of Procambarus virginalis. NCBI lineage: Eukaryota > Metazoa > Arthropoda > Malacostraca > Decapoda > Cambaridae > Procambarus > Procambarus virginalis. The sequence continues at coordinate 10,508 of WNGS01094440.1, forward strand.
TACCAACTGCTGACAACTGCTGTACCAACTGCTAACAACTGCTGTGTTGCTGTGAGTAGGA
>WNGS01094448.1:0-10337 GCA_020271785.1 Procambarus virginalis
CTTATCTAGCCAAACACAATATACATAAATCTTGTCAATATGGCTTCAGCCCAAAAAAAGCACTAACGATCCGCTTATTAGTATGATTAACTTGATTCATGCAGCTCTTAATAAAAATGAGTTCCCTGTGGGTTATTTGTGGACATGCGTAAGGCTTTTGACACGGTCAACCACAAAAACCTTCTTCTTAAATCACATCATTATGGAGTCAGAGGTCACTCCTTGCAATACCTTGCAAGTCTTATCTTACTGACAGGCTCCAGCTAGTATGTCTCTGAGAATAATTCATTTTCTCTCACCCTACCCATCACATTGGTGTTCCTCAGGGCAAGCATACTTGGCCCTCTCCCACTTTCTATCTACATTTATTGCCCTTCCAAATGCCTCCCATCATCTCCAACCAATTCTATTTGCTGCCGACCACAACCTTCATTACTCCAGTCCTGACCCTCTTGCTCATAAATGTCACAGTGAATACTGAGTCTAAATAAGGTCCATCTTTGGCTAACTGCCGACACAAACTCACCCTTACATTGACAAAACTTTCTATATTTTGTTTGGCAATAATCCTCAAATCAAATTAATCTAAGGATAAACAATATCCAAATTTGTAACAAAGTAGATGGCAAATGTCCTTGGCGTTCTCATAGACAACAAGCTAAATTTCCAGGGACATTCTAAATATAGCAAAAAAAGTTTCAGAAAACTGGTTGGCATTCGTATCTAAGATCATGATATTATGTGCTTCGCCCCTGCCTTGGTGATGCTCTATTACTCTCTCATCTATCCTTATCTCAATTATGGTATTTGTGCTTGGGGTATTACTACCCAAAATCATTTATGCCCTCTAATTATTCAACACAAAGATGCTATTAGAACAATATCTAACTCTGGCCCCAGACATCACTCGGTACCCTTACTCAAATCTTGAATTTATTATTTTTTTTTATTTATTTATTTATTTATTCATATACAAGAAGGTACATTGGGAATGTGAGAATATATAATATGGTAATTACAATCTTGTAAAGCCACTAGTACGCGCAGCGTTTCGGGCAGGTCCTTAATCTAAGAAAATTTTTAGTAGGTAAATACTAGCAAAAATTATAAAAAAGAAATGATAACAGTTACATGGCAAGAAAAGAAAAAAGAAAAAAAAAGATGAGAGAAAATTGTAGGTACAGTATAATAAAGCACTTAGGTAGCTAAGATTGATTGCAATGAAAGCTTGAATGGTAGTTGACAAAATTTGGTAGGCACAATACAGCAAATGGCTAGCACATAAAGGAAGACAGCAATGAACACAATGATAAGGTTGTTTGGGTTAAATACATAAGAATTAGGAGATTGGGTAACACTAGATACAGAGCAAAAAATAAAGCTCAGTGTAGGAAACTAAGAAGATGAAATTAAGTACTTTTTGGTTTTGTTTTTAAATAAGGCAAAAGTTTTACAGTTTTTCAATTCACTAGGGAGTGAGTTCCATAGACTAGGTCCCTTAATTTGCATAGAGTGTTTACACAGATTAAGTTTGACCCTGGGGATATCAAAGAGATATTTATTTCTGGTGTGGTGATAATGGGTCCTATTACATCTGTCCAGAGAGAGTTTCAGAGCATGGTTTGCATTTAAGAACAGGGTTTTGTAGATGTAGTTGACACAAGAGAATGTGTGGAGGGAGTTAATATTTAGCAAGTTTAGGGATTTAAACAAGGGAGCTGAGTGTTGTCTGAAAGCAGAGTTAGTTATTATTCTGATAGCAGATTTTTGCTGGGTGATGATGGGCTTAAGGTGGTTTGCAGTGGTAGACCCCCATGCACAGATACCATAATTAAGATAGGGGTAGATTAGAGCATAATAGAGAGAGAGGAGAGCAGAGTTAGGAACATAATATCTGATTTTGGAGAGTATACCAACTGTCTTAGAGACTTTCTTAGTTATGTGTTGAATGTGGGTGCTGAAGTTGAGTCTCTTGTCTAGGAATAGGCCAAGAAACTTGCCATCATTTTTATTACTGATGTTAATGTTGTCTATCTGTAGCTGAATTGCATTTGATGATTTGCTTCCAAATAAGATGTAGTAAGTCTTTTCGATGTTTAATGTTAGTTTGTTAGTTGACATCCATAAGTGGACTTTTTTTAATTCATTATTCACAACATTATTTAGTGTATGTGGGTTGAGGTCTGAATAGATAAGAGTAGTATCGTCAGCAAACAATATAGGTTTGAGAATATTAGAGACATTAGGCAGATCGTTTATATATATAAGAAATAGAAGAGGTCCTAAGATACTGCCCTGTGGCACTCCAACGGTAATTGGTAGAGTGGAAGAAGTTGTTTCATTGATAGTTACATATTGGTGTCTGTCACTAAGATAGGATCGGATGTAGTCAAGGGCAAGGCCTCGGATTCCATAATGCTGGAGTTTAAGTAAGAGGTAGTTGTGATTAACAGTATCAAAGGCTTTTCTTAGGTCAATGAAGAGTCCAATCGGAAACTCATTTTTGTCAAGTGCTGAGTAGATTACGTCAAGGAGACTAATGATTGCATCGTTGGTGCTCTTTTGGGACCTGAAGCCAAACTGGCAGGGGCTGAGTATGTCGAATTTTACGAGGTAGGAATAGAGCTGTTTGTAAATAATTTTTTCAAATATTTTTGATAGAATGGGTAGATTTGATATTGGTCTATAATTGTTTATGTCCGCCGGATTGCCTCCTTTATGGACTGGCGTTACTCTTGCTTTTTTGAGGATATCAGGGAAGGTGTGACACTCTATAGATTTGTTGAACAGTAGGGCTATGGGTGGGGCAAGGACATGGGAGGCTCTCTTGTATACAATGGACGGAATTTCACTGGTGTTCCCTGCCTTTGTTTTTAGAGAGTGTATGATGGACACAACATCTGCCGGGCTGATTGGTGAAAGGAGTAGAGAGTTTGGATAGCTGCCTGAGAGATATGTGTTAATATGTGTCTGAGTCTGTGGGATTTTACTGGCAAGATTAGCACCAACCGATGAAAAGGAACTATTAAATTCATTTGCCATTTCTAAATCAGTTGACGGTATATCCCCATCCTTGTAGAGTTTTATTTGGTTATGTGAGTGTTGTTTGGTTCCTAGGATACTAGAGATGGTTTTCCAAGTGCTTTTCACGTTGCCTTTTGCTTCATTGAATCTATTCACATAATATGCAAGTTTTGCCTTTTTATGATACTGGTAAGCATTGATGAGTACCTTTTAGCTACTTCCTTTGAAACTAGGCCAATCCTAAGTTTCTTTTCATATTCATGTTTCTTGTTGATTGAATTGAGAATGCCGCTTGTGAGCCATGGATTGTTTAATCTTTTGTCAGTTACTTGCTTGGTAAGAAGGGGACAATGAAGGTTGTAGAGGCTTAGACAGTCGTGTCATAGGCAGCGTAGGGGACGGACGTCTGAGGGTCCTCCCCTGCGTTTGCACTCGTTATCGGGGGTGTAATTGTACCTCCGACAGTTACGAAGCCTAATAACCAATCTGGGACACACACATACACACCAGGTGTGTCTGAAACTTGGTTATCACCTGCACTAGTGAATTACAAGTGGCATTTGTAGCTGTGTTGCTGACCAGCGAGGGGAGGCTGTTGATCAGGCCTCAAGCGTCCCCTCCTCACTCGCCTGTGGGGCCTAAACCACACGTGTATCAGGTACACGACAATAGCTCTTGCGTCATACTACCGCTGAGCCGTGTTTGCCTTGTTCTTCGATCGAAGACGTTAGTGACCACGAAACAATGCAGCCTCAGTTCAGTGGAGATACTTTGAGTCATGCCTTAACTCTCCCAATTCTACATTAGTTGATGTGAAATAGTGCTGTGACGATTGAGTGTGGTTAGAAACTTTAATTACAAAACTGTGTGAATATACAAAGTGTAAGGGCACTGGTGTGGCACGCTCTGTTAGGCCTAGCACCTCGCCCGGCCAGGGAATGAGGATATTATGCCAGGAACGCCTTCATGATCAACATGCTTCTTGCACATCTCTCCGCCAGCTCTCAAGTACTACGGTTTGTTGCCTGTGTATGTCAAGTTTTTGTCGAGTGTTAAGTATCTGTTAAGCAGATACTTATGCATGTGTGCCACCAACTTCAAATCTTTGCGCGCCAACCTGCAAGGTGCGCTGTGACCTTGAAAATAGTAGAGCCTCATATATGCAGGCTGGCCGATTTATTTCTGCTGATCTTGTTTGATGGTTGGCGGCCCCTTCCACCCTGTGAATAGGCCATTTGTTGATGTGCTGCTTTGTGGTTCACTGTGGAGCGAGTGTACCATAATACTCTGCATATAGGTGTTGTGTCTTTAACGCCATGGCAACTGCCCCGGATAAGGTGCCGGGCAGCACATCGCCGTTGCCAGATAGTGACTTTGTGGACCCATCGCACACTCATCAATTGTTTTCTAAAGATGGTGCCACCTCCTCAGTGGTGACCCACGACACATCAGAAGGCGGTGCAGATGATGGGGGATTCACGTTGCAAATGAGTAGAAGTCAGCGCCGTAAGCAGTTCAAAAAGGCACGATCAAACCCACCAAATTCGGCTGCTGCCAGACATGTACGGCTAGATTTTCCTCTGGGAACCACAGTAGAGAGAAAAGTGCAGTGGTTTTGTGAAGCCTCTGAGGCACATTATGATAAGGTCATTAGGTTACCTAGAGATGAAAGTGACTATGTCTTCGTTACAAACGACAGTACTTTTGTAAATGTGTTGGTAAACACAGAGTATGCAGGCATTAAAATGAAAAATGCAGCACCTAGGCGTCCAAAAGTAAGCATTGTCATATTCAATGTTAATAAACTCATTAAGCCTGAATATCTTTGTGATGAAAATATTGTAAACTCTAAACGTCTGAGAAATGGCCTCATAGCTGCCACATGGAAAGGTGCCACGCCTATACCGGACAGAATTTACTCTAGAGCAGCTTTAGGTCGGCACTATAACATTGCCCTCTACAACCCTCCCCCTCGTAGGTGTTATAAGTGTCAACGATGGGGACGTCACGTGGCCAGGTACTGCACAAGCAAAAACTTTTTTTGTGCCGTGTGTGGTGAACCTCATAAATCTGAGATGTGTTTTAAACTCATAAAGGAACTGCAGTCAGTAAGTGAAAAATGCATAAACTGTGGCAGGAGCGGTGTTCAAGCCTGGCACCTTGACTGTGTCAAGCGACCAGCTGCTTACGGCCAGGTGCCCGGCCCCGCCCACCCGGGAGGACGGTTGCCAGGTACAGCTGCCGGCTCTAATTCCTGTGCAGAGCCACCAGGACGTAGTGTTCGTAGCAGCTGGATACCAAATACTTCACCATCTGCCAAGCACCAAGTGCACCACGGGGCCAGACGACAGGTGTCTGTTCAACCTGCGCCTGCCCGTCAGGTGCCAGGAACCTGTCTCCCGGAGGTGTTGACACAACACTCGCCATACCCTTCAAACCACCATGTAGAGCAGTTGCCAAATGCTGCAATCAGTCCCACTCGCTGTTCAGAGCCATCTGGAGGTGATGTTCGCTCCAGCTGGCTGCCAAACTCACCACCTGATAATTATGAAGTGCACAAGGGGACCGGTACCAGACCGAAGACTCCTGCCATCATCCCAGCTCCCCCACAAGAACCAGGTGCTGCATCTTCTGCCAGTGGTGGGCCTTCCCCTGATGTAGAGTGGCCACTTCCTGGTTCTGGGATAATGTCACCTACTGTGAGACCACCATCCACAGCTGGACCCCACAGTCAACTGGAAGTGGGGGATAAGGAACTGGATCAAAATGAGACAGATCGCAACCTCAGCCTCCCTACCACCTCGCCCTTGGGTTGCTCCACTGTTCAAGCAGTGGTTGCCCTTCGTGACCGGTTGCAGGAACACCAGCAGCAGTCACAGCAGCAAACGGAGCGGCTGCAAGAGCAACTCCAACATGAGAAAAAATCCACCAGCGATATTTCGACGATGCTCACGTGTATGAGGGGACTTGTAAGCAATGACTGCCAAACTTCCCCTTCCACCCCTGAACCCTCCAAACATGTGTTCGCTTGCCCATCAGGGGAAACTTCTAGTGATCTTGAAACCTTGTGTAGTGGAGCCCTTCCACGCAGGTTAACTGCCAGCGTTGTGCTAAAGTATGTTAAAACGACTCTATAGCTGGAAATGACCGACAAATTGTACTAGACCATTGGATACAAATGTGTGACATTGGTAAAAAACTAAAAAATGTTCCTGGACTTATACCGTAGTGCAATAGATAATATGTATATAGATAACATATATTAAGTGAACTAATAATATCAATATATAATGCTGACTTTAAATGCACAATTAACTAAGTTATCCATCCTTAGCTGGAACATTGCATCCCTCAAAAAAAGGTTCTCAGATTTACATCACAAAGTAACAACTGAACACATCGATATTGTATGTCTCCAGGAGTGCAGAGTTCCCGCAAGATCCTCACCCCCGAAATTGCCCTCATTTGTTTCTTACAACCTCAGATCCAGTAACTCTTGCATTCTATACATCAAACAATCCCTACCCCATCAACTTCTGCCAGAAAAACAAACTGCCGGTCAACAGTATCATGGAGTGAGGATCTATGTGGGCAACTCTGTCCTCAATGTATTTAATCTATATGCTCCAGCAGGAAAGTTAAATTATATTGATCTTCCGGCCTGCGCTCAAGCAGAGCCAACCATCATTCTTGGTGACTACAATGCTAGACACAAGGACATTGGCGGCTCTCGCTTCAGTAACGGTAATGGGAATCAACTGCTGTCGCTACTAAATAGTCACCAAGATGTGCAGATTGTGGGTGACCTTGAACCCACGCATATTTGTGGAGGCATTCTAGACCTCTGTGTTGGTTTCAACGTCTCTCACGTCTGGTGCACATCAACTATTGTAACAGATTTGTTGTCAGATCATCACCCTAGATTGACTACTCTATGTATAGGAGATACCATCCTGCCCGGTGGAACTTTCAAACGCAAACGGCTCAGTGTTCCTCCTGCTCGACGTGAAGACTTTGTTGCTCATGTGTCAGAGTGGTACAGCACTTATGATCCCTCCACAGTCCAGACATTTAACGACGATCTAGTACAGAGCATTCAGATGTTTGCTGACCCTTTAGGTCGGCCCCCTGCACCATCCAATAGTCGGAACGACATGAAAGGTAATAAACGTCATGCCTATTACAATGACCCCAAACTGCGTACTTTGAAACGCACTGCCAGACGAGTTGGACTTGCATATAGGGAAACACGTACGCCAGCAATGCTCAAGCTCTTTCAGAAAGCCCTAGCCAAGGCGAGGGAGCGCATGACAGAGCTCAGGCAAGATAACTGGGAAACTTTTGTTAACAGTCTCAACTCTCACACCCCCCTCAGCCAGGCATGGAAGGATATTAAAAGAATTAAAGGCGATAAGATCGGCCAAGTAGCACACCCTCACCCTCTACACAGAGCAAACGAGTTAGTCGATGCTTGGGCAACCACCTCTAGCTTCAATAATCTTCCCCCAGACATACAGTTCAGATTAAATGCTGGTTACGGAGATCGAGAAAGGCTCGTTGACTTCATGCTCCACAAGGAAGATGAATGCAACGTGCCATTCACTGAGTTTGAATTACTCGCGGCCCTAAACAAAGGCAAAGCCACATCCCCCGGTGAAGATGGTATCACTTATGACATATTGCGTCTGCTCCCTTTAGTACCAGGGAATCCCCTGCTTGAGCTGTATAATATGAGCTATGTTACTGGGGAACTTCCTATCTCTTGGACCAACAGTATAATCATTCCAATTCCCAAGCCAAATCAAGAGAATGCTTTCCGCCCAATTTCCCTTACTAGCTGCATTTGCAAAACATTCGAGAGAATGGTCCTAAACCGTCTCCTCCATAGAATAAGAACCATGCTATCCCCCCAGATATATGGCTTCATGCATGGAAGGAGTGTGCATCATTGCATCACCACCTTTCTTACCCTGCACACTGAAAAGTCATATACCACCTTCCTAGATCTTAAGTCTGCCTTTGATATTGCAAATAGACATGTTATCTTGAGTGAGCTTGCAAGAATGAATGTTGGTGGTCGGCTTCTTTGTTGGATCAGGGGTTACTTATCCAACAGGAAGTCATCTGTATTTTTCCAGGGGCATAGGAGTGTAACAAGAGACTTTGAACTAGGTACCCCGCAGGGTGGTGTCCTCAGTCCTACCTTATTTAATATCTTAATAAACACGCTGTTAAACTCTATACCGAGCAAACCCAACGTCCACATCATTAGCTATGCTGATGATATAATGATACACACCACTGGGTATGCTAACACACAGAACACTCTTAACTCTGTATTAGATTCATGTCAGGACCTAGGTTTAATTATCTCAGCAGAGAAAACAAAGATACTAAATCGGCGCCCACCCAGGCAGGGAGGAGCTGTTCGCAAGATGCAACTATCTGATGGCTCCCAGCTTGACTATGTAAACAGATTCAAATACCTTGGCCTTGAGGTGCCACTGTATGGTCCTGTTGTATTCAGACTCTGTCGTCAGTATAAAGAGAGGCTCCGAGCTCTCAAGGCTGTTGCAGGTTATCACTCAGGCTATGGTGCCAATGTCAGAATTGTCAAAATGATGTACCTTGCATACATCAGATCTTTAGTGGATTATGCTGCACCTCTGCTTGTTTTGATGCCTGAAAGAAATTGGAGGGCTTGAAAAATTGCAGAACGAAGCCCTGAGGATAATCCTTGGCTGTGCCCTCGTACCACAAAGATACTTAATATGAAAAGGAACTTAATATTCTGAGCGTTGTTGATCGTGTTACTGAAATAACTGTCAAATTGGTATAAAAATGCTTAGGCTAACTCATCCTAATCCTTGCACAGAAGCCCTCCAGACTTACTTTATTGAAGATCAGCATTGTTCCAAATGGATAACAAAAACTGGAACTCAACTCAGAATGTATGGGGTTCATGATTTGTACCAAGAGAAACAACAACGGCACTTTCCTGCACCGTGGGAGGTTACACCCTTTCCAGTTTTAATCCCTCCCTCCTTCCACCCAAGAAGCAAATTAGAGATAAGCCCAAGCTTCGTCTTGAGGCAAAGCTCAACGCCTTAAGCCATATTGATGCTCTGTCCACAGAGCATTCTCTCTCTCAAATCATATACACTGATGGTTCCCTACACCGCACCACGGGTGCAGCTGGAAGTGCAGTTGTTCTGACAATGGGCGATGGCTTGTACTTTGAGTGGGGAGTCCGTATAAACAATTGGGCCTCTACCCTTCAGACCGAACTATTTGCCTTGATCCTTGCACTGAAATGTGTACAAGTCTCCAAACTTGATACATTAATTGTAAGTGACTCCTTATCATCCTTAAATGCTCTCAACTCTTTAAGACATAACTGTAACATGCTCGTGTCCGAAGCTAGACACAAATACAACAAAATTATTAAGGATGGTAACAGAGTCCATTTCATGTGGTCTCCATCTCATGTTGGCCTCCGAATGCATGATAGAGCTGATAAGTTAGCCAAAGAATCTGCCTTTAAAGGAGCCGTTGAGTGTAACCTTGGATTGTCAATGAGCAATCTGAGAGCAGAGTACACCGAGAACTTCAACAAGATCTTGTAGATCTGAGGCAAAGTGAAATTGACACCAGTAATTCCATCTATCATCATACTATCATGCAAGAGGAGCCACACATCTATGGATCATCCAATAAAATCAGCAGACTTCTAGATGTTACTGCTGCTCGGCTTAGACTCGGTTACAAGTATCTCTGGGAATTCTCATTATCTGCCGATGTAGACCTGACCAAATGTAAACTGTGTCAACAAAATTATTCGCACACCCTCCGTCACTATGTGATGGAGTGCGAAAAGATACGTGAATTTAGAGACAATTCTATAACCAATGTTCCAGCGATGTGTAAATATTTCATTCAAAATGATCTGCTACCAGAAATTTTAGCCAAATATCCCCAGTTTGCTAACTGTAGGTAGTAACTGAGTGATTGTAACCTATCCACCGCTGCCCACTGTGGGAGGCGGTGTGCAGGACAAACATATAAATTTTGACACTAGCTCTCCACATATGTCAGTTGCTTAATTTAGAACCTGTACTTGAGGTCGATCTCGAACCCATTGTTGATGTGACGACTTATATTGAATTTTGTAACTAGCTCATCAAGATTGTAACTTGCTTAGCTAAATGAATTGTGGGGTTCAGTCCCTGAGCCCATTATGTGCCTCTGTAACCCTTTCCACTACCGCCCACAAGATGGTATGGGGTGCATATAAATGAACTAAAACTAAAAAA
>WNGS01094453.1:33210-54588 GCA_020271785.1 Procambarus virginalis
CAGGGTACAGTACGTCTATGTGTACCACAACAACATGAGGGTACAGTACTCAGTTTACCACAACTGGAGGGTAGCAGTATCCAACACTAGGTACTAGTACCACTTTCCACTAGGGGTACCTACACTGAGGGACTACACTAATGGTCAGACCTGCAATATACAAATCAGTTCTAAGCCTCCTTCCAATCTTGATTGGCTTAGTGTAGACTATAAACCACACTTAAGTTAAGTTATCCTCACATCACATCTCACCTTGGTAAACTAACCGTCACTCATGAGAAACTACTGTCAGTATCTGCTATGGCTACTTAGTTCTGATTCCCTAGTGTTTCATCACTTTGAGGCAAAGCTGGGAGCTTGATTGACACTGCTCTTCACCTGTCTAGTCTTGCTGTTATATTAATGATTCCAATAACCTGCTATAAATTAAGAGTCTGAATTCCAAAATAAGATTCTGATTCTGGTGGTGGACAAAGTGTACACATATGTTTTTGGTGAATGTCGTGTACTTAATGTCATGGAATTTTAATGTAAAAATCCCCAATGTAGTAGTACGTGTCTACCAGACGTGATTCAAGGGGGGGGGAGGGGGCTTTTGGATTGGATTTGATGTGATTAGACGTGAGAAAGCCAGGTATTCTTATACCGGGATGTAATCAAGGTTCATGACCTGGAATTAAGTGCTTGTCTCAAACACCACGAGTTGAACTACAGTCTTAGCGTAGGAAGAAGCAACCATAGCAAGTGTGAATAGCAAGTGTGAGAGAAAGTGTGAGAGTAGCCTGCAGACAGCAGGGGTTAAGTATCAATAGCCGCGAGAGCTTGTGTGTTGATCACTGGGAAGTGAACTGGTTTATCTCTGTTATCAGCGCCGTGGAGGAGGAATGATTGTGAGGAGCCGGATGACAGGAGAGAATGTCGAGAAGGATGATTAAAGGTGGTGGACGAGAGAGAGAGAGAGAGAGAGAGAGAGAGAGAGAGAGAGAGAGAGAGAGAGGAGAGAGAGAGAGGAGAGAGAGAGAGAGAGATCTGACACTTTCACAGAACAATAATCATTGAATACACTAACACTGAGAGTGACAAAATATGGCTGTAGAGTTCCTATAGATTACTGCATGTTGTTTTAAGAGCCAGGTTCTGTTGTGTGTATACAGATGGTGTAAGACAATAAGAAACTAACAATAAACTGTAGAAGGGCTATTGGTCCATACGAGGCAGCACCTATTGGTCCATACGAGGCAGCTGCTATTGGTCCATACGAGGCAGCTGCTATTGGTCCATACGAGGCAGCTACTATTGGTCCATACGAGGCAGCTGCTATTGGTCCATACGAGGCAGCTCCTATTGGTCCATACGAGGCAGCTGCTATTGGTCCATACTAGGCAGCTCCTATTGGTCCACACGAGGCAGCTCCTATTGGTTCATACGAGGCAGCTCCTATTGGTCCATACGAGGCAGCACCTATTGGTCCATACGAGGCAGCTCCTATTGGTCCATACGAGGCAGCTCCTATTGGTCCATACGAGGCAGCTCCTATTGGTCCATACGAGGCAGCACCTATTGGTCCATACTAGGCAGCTCCTATTGGTCCATACGAGGCAGCTCCTATTGGTCCATACGAGGCAGCTCCTATTGGTCCATACGAGGCAGCTCCTATTGGTCCATACGAGGCAGCTCCTATTGGTCCATACGAGGCAGCTCCTATTGGTCCATACGAGGCAGCTGCTATTGGTCTATACGAGGCAGCTCCTATTGGTCCATACGAAGCACCTCCTATTGGTCCATACGAGGCAGCTTCTATTGGTCCATACGAGGCAGCTCCTATTGGTCCATACGAAGCACCTCCTATTGGTCTATACGAGGCAGCTTCTATTGCTCCATACGAGGCAGCACCTATTGGTCCATACGAGGCAGCACCTATTGGTCCATACGAGGCAGCACCTATTGGTCCATACGAGGCAGAACCCATTGGTCCATACGAGGCAGTTCCTATTGGTCCATACGAGACAGTTCTTGTAGAACAATAAGAGACAGCTTCTAATAGATAAGACAGCAGTAACGAGACCAGACGCTAGAGAGTGAGTGCTGTGGAGACTGTCAAGTCTTGTCAACATTAGGAATCGTCAAATATCTCGGTTTATTACGTCAAATGAGGCTTAGGGCTGAAATAGCAAATTTTTACATGAAACAAATCAAGCGTGACCCATTAGTTACGGGGTAGCTAGACCACAGACACACTAAAAAATAGACATAGTGCCTCTACCCATTACCTAGAGGCACTTTGTATGGGCTGTCTCTAAGTCATACTTAGTGGCTCATTTTTTTTCCTACTTTATAAAGTGAATGGTACAAAGTTCTACTATCTAACCGCGTAGTACGTCAATATTTGTACTATGATGCACATAGTCACAATACTTACTATCTAAACAGGAGAATGATTTGATGTATATGACGTCGACGCTGTTGTGGGAAGTAGTGTGGCAATTATAGATGTGACTCACGTGAATCAGGTTGACGAATCACCAGAGAGAGAGAGAGGAGTGAGAGTGAGGAGATGTTAGGAGTCACTCAATGCATCCACCTGGGAAGATAGCATCCACCTGGGAAGATAGCATCCACTTGGGATGATAGCATCCACCTGGGAAGATAACAATCCATCCGGCCAGGGATTATAACACAAGAATATTAAACTGGACGTAGAGGTGAGGACAGTTATCGCTTGTTTGAGGTAGCAGCAGTGTTGGAGAAGCAGCATCTACAACAGAGGTGCTGAGGGAGGATTGTGAAGTGCAGATGGATGAGGGATGGTGGTGATAGTGATGATGAGCAGTAGTCAGCATCCTCTGATGCTGAGGGGAATGCTGCTCAGCCTACACTGAGCACTGAGTGCTAGGGGGGTCGGTCATATGTACATTATGTTCATCGTAGAGCAACTGTGAGTAATGATTTACACCGTAGAGCAACTGTGTCTCCATATTATTTTGAGAAAATGTTCTCTGCGTTTGGGCAGCTCAGGACAAGAGGAGAGAACCGGCTGAATGCAATGAACGATTGAAAATTGTTTTTTGTTGCATCGCACAATGGCGAATTTTACAGATAGGCAACAATGCAATTGCAATACTTCTGTGTTGCTTTTGTCAGCAGCGTGTGTGTGTGTGTGTGTCATAGTGGCTTTGTTTTTGTATGGATATACCTGCGTGGGCTCTAAGCCTCTGGCTGGCCCACTGGGCGGGCCCTAAGCCTCTGGCTGACCCACTGGGCGGGCCCTAAGCCTCTGGCTGGCCCACTGGGCGGGCCCTAAGCCTCTGGCTGGCCCACTGCACGGGCCCTAAGCCTCTGGCTGGCCAACTGGGCGGGCCCTAAGCCTCTGGCTGGCCCACTGGGCGGGCCCTAAGCCTCTGGCTGGCCCACTGGGCGGGCCCTAAGCCTCTGGCTGGCCCACTGGGCGGGCCCTAAGCCTCTGGCTGGCCCACTGTGCGGGCTCTAAGCCTCTGGCTGGCCCACTGGGCGGGCCCTAAGCCTCTGGCTGGCCCACTGGGCGGGCCCTAAGCCTCTGGCTGGCCCACTGTGCGGGCTCTAAGCCTCTGGCTGGCCCACTGGGCGGGCCCTAAGCCTCTGGCTGGCCCACTGGGCGGGCCCTAAGCCTCTGGCTGGCCCACTGGGCGGGCCCTAAGCCTCTGGCTGGCCCACTAGGCGGGCCCTAAGCCTCTGGCTGGCCCACTGGGCGGGCCCTAAGCCTCTGGCTGGCCCACTGGGCGGGCCCTAAGCCTCTGGCTGGCCCACTGGGCGGGCCCTAAGCCTCTGGCTGGCCCACTGTGCGGGCTCTAAGCCTCTGGCTGGCCCACTGGGCGGGCCCTAAGCCTCTGGCTGGCCCACTGGGCGGGCCCTAAGCCTCTGGCTGGCCCACTGGGCGGGCCCTAAGCCTCTGGCTGGCCCACTAGGCGGGCCCTAAGCCTCTGGCTGGCCCACTGGGCGGGCCCTAAGCCTCTGGCTGGCCCACTAAGTGTTGCTTGTTTCTGTTTTACTTTGGCGGAGTATGAGTATTTATGACTCGTATGGTCGCTTCAGTAAGATGTTGCCATATGTGTTTAACAACTTCTTCTGCTCTGTTGAATCTAAGTTGAAATCATGATGGGTTTGTAACTGTGCACTGTGTTAGATAATGTTCCAGTGGTCTGTTGTGGCTGTAACTGTGCACTGTGTTAGATAATGTTCCAGTGGTCTGTTGTGGCTGTAACTGTGCACTGTGTTAGATAATGTTCCAGTGGTCTGTTGTGTTTGTAACTGTGCACTGTGTTAGATAATGTTCCAGTGGTCTGTTGTGGTTGTAACTGTGCACTGTGTTAGATAATGTTCCAGTGGTCTGTTGTGGTTGTAACTGTGCACTGTGTTAGATAATGTTCCAGTGGTCTGTTGTGGTAGTAACTGTGCACTGTGTTAGATAATGTTCCAGTAGTCTGTTGTGGTTGTAACTGTGCACTGTGTTAGATAATGTTCCAGTAGTCTGTTGTGGTTGTAACTGTGCACTGTGTTAGATAATGTTCCAGTGGTCTGTTGTGGTTGTAACTGTGCACTGTGTTAGATAATGTTCCAGTGGTCTGTTGTGTGGTTGTAACTGTGCACTGTGTTAGATAATGTTCCAGTGGTCTGTTGTGGTTGTAACTGTGCACTGTGTTAGATAATGTTCCAGTGGTCTGTCGGGCATTTCTCCACAGTGCTGACATTTCCTCTCATCTTCCGGAACCTGTAAGCCTATTTCCCATGCTCATGGGTACCCAAGCCTGATGCAATGTAAGTGTACTTCTGTTGCTCTACTGCCCCCCTTCATCAGAGCAAGTGGTTCGTACATGGCTGAATTCTCGTACCATCCGGCTGATCCTGATGATGCTGTACTTACCTAGTTGTTGTGCTTGATGGGGTTGAGCTTCGGCTCTTGGGTCCCGCCTCTCAACTGCCTGCTAGTTTGTGTTGCTAGTGTGTATATCCTAGTTTTGCTAGCAGTTCGGATGTGCTAGTATCCGGATGTTTGTTGTTGCTGTTTAAGATTCGCTACCTGGAACAAAAAGTAGCACGGGCTATGGTGACCCCGTAATAGTATCCGGAGATACCGGCCGAAGTGGACCTTGTGCGTTCAAAGTCTCGGATACCACAAACTCGCCTGTAGAGACGTGGTCTGCGCTGCCGATCCACACCCGTAAGGTCACTGGTTCGATTCCCGTGACAGGAACTCTTAGATACGTTTCGTTGCGAAATAAATACCGAATTATATACGCCGAATAACATACGCAGAGTGATCTATTTCAAGCAATATACGCTCTGGAATATTCGCAAATTATTGCACATTTTGGGGGTCTTCGGGAATTGTCAATAATTCAATTAATTAATTTTGTCTTCTAATTAGAGAACGCAGTCAAAATTACTAACAGATATTAATCTGCTACTGATACCTCTTCCCCATATTTCTCTCCACTCCTAGGATGGCTTTCTGGGGTTGACAGCATTCCTAGGATGGCTTTCTGGGGTTGACAGCATTCCTAGGATGGCTTTCTGAGGTTGACAGCATTCCTAGGATGGCTTTCTGGGGTTGATAGCATTCCTAGGATGGCTTCCTGGGGTTGACAGCATTCCTAGGATGGCTTTCTGGGGTTGACAGCATTCCTAGGACGGCCTACTGGGGTTGACAGCATTCCTAGGATGGCTTTCTGGGGTTAAAGACATTCCTAGGATGGCTTGCTGGGGTTAAAGACATTCCTAGGATGGCTTGCTGGGTTCGAAAGCGTTCCTAGGATGGCTTGCTGGGTTCGAAAGCGTTCCTAGGATGGCTTGCTGGATTCGAAAGCGTTCCTAGGATGGCTTGCTGGGTTTGAAAGCGTTCCTAGGATGGCTTGCTGGGTTTGAAAGCGTTCCTAGGATGGTTTGCTGGGTTTAAAAGCATTGCTAGGATGGCTTTCTGGGGTTGACATCATTCCTAGGATGGCTTACTGGGGTTAACAGCATTGCTAGGATGGCTTTCTGGGGTTGACAGCATTCCTAGGATGGCTTCCTGGGGTTGACAGCATTCCTAGGATGGCTTTCTGGGGTTGACAGCATTCCTAGGACGGCTTACTGGGGTTGACAGCATTCCTAGGATGGCTTTCTGGGGTTGACAGCACTATTAGCCTTCCGGAAGCCCTGAAATTGGGGCCTAGGAGCTGAAGCTCTGTCCTGTCAAACTGGGTTTAGGAAATAATTATTATGTGATCAGTGTCGTCTGCTTGGGAGTATACCATACTCTTCCTTAGGGAAGTTTAATGGTATGCAAATGATCCCAGAGAACAGTTATGTTCCTTTGTTGCACTGATGGCACGTGTTGCAATGTTGATGAGTGATGACTGCAGGAAGCCCCTGGAAGGCTTTGATTACGGGCGTTGTCGAACAAATGGTTACTAGACCTCAACCTAAAAAAATGCAAGATGAGGGAGGATTTGCTTAGGTGATTTGTTGCTTTTGAATAGTACACTATGAAAGTGGAGTAATCTACCAGTGGCACTCAGTAGAATAGGAGTAATCTACCAGTGTCACTCAGTAGAATAGGAGTAATCTACCAATGTCACTCAGTAGAATAGGAGTAATCTACCAGTGGCACTCAGTAGATCACTGAATGATGAACGCAGTAGATGCGGCCCACCACACCAGACAAGTGGGTCCCAAGCCCACCACACCAGACAAGTGGGCCCCAAGCCCACCACACCAGACAAGTGGGTCCCAAGCCCACCACACCAGACAAGTGGGCCACAGGCTTCTAGTCCCGCCTGCGTGTGGGAGTTTAATAAAACACGACTAAGCGATTCCCACCACAGTAGCGATGTGATTTTCTTCTCCCTGCTCTGAGTGCGTGTACTCACACTCTGAGTGCGTATTACATACACACACTGAGTGTGTATGTAATAGTGTGTATTATATACACACTAACAACGTCTGGTATTAATTCCGCACTTTAAACCAACGCTTAGTGTGTGGGGCAATATCCGCGACATGAAAAATATCGCTACCGTCTTTCAAGGAGCAACCTGGAAGAAAAAGAGGGACTTTCAACTCTCTCATTAAACAATATTCGGCAGGTTTACGGCGCGTCAAGAAATGTGAATTGCATCGAGCGTGTTCCCTCAACGCCTCATTTTCTCCATGAAACACAAATTCTCGAAAGAAGGCGCTCAAGTGTGACCACAAGCACTTGGAGTCAGAGCGGTAACACAACCCTGAACAACTCGGGTTTAGAGTAGGACTTCCCTGCCTCACCCAGTTATCACAACACTGTGATCTTAGCCGCTGTGGAAGACAAAGAAAGCTGCAATGTTTTGCTTGTCTGAAAAAGCACAATGTAATGTAGCAAAACTACAATGATTTGCTTGTGTTCCCTTGCTTGTCTAGAGCAAAAATACGTTTGATCTGATCTGATTGATCTGATGATGAATGATCTGAATGATTATTTGGATGCCTAGTAATGAAATCTGGATTGTAATGTCCGTAGACTTTATCGCTGTCCCTGAATTGTGAGGAGGAGAGCTAATTACTGTTGTGAAATAGGGTTGAGGAAGATGGTTAGTGAAGAACTAAATAGCTCGATAACATTAGCATAAATATTCTAGGAACACATAAAGAGATACAGATATAGGTACAGAGATAGGAATAGAATGTATGAAGTGAAAGAGAGATAGAGAAAGAAAGATATTTATAGAGACAAGTACAGAGATAGACAAAGAGGACAGAAAATGAAAGAGAGGGAGAGAGAGAGAGAGGGGGGGGGAGGTANATATATATATATATATATATATATATGGGAGGTCATCTATAAGGTTTATGACAGGAGTGTGGGGTAGAACCGGGAGCCGGTAGGCCGAGCGGACAGCACGTTGGACTTGTGATCCTGGGTTCGATCCCAGGCGCCGGCGAGAAACAATGGGCACAGTTTCTTTCACCCTATGCCCCTGTTACCTAGCAGTAAAATAGGTACCTGGGTGTTAGTCAGCTGTCACGGGCTGCTTCCTGGGGGTGGAGGCCTGGTCGAGGACCGGGCCGCGGGGACACTAAAGCCCCGAAATCATCTCAAGATAACCTCAAGATAACCTCCATGATGGAACCATTAACCCATAGGTACATTATATCACAGGATTTAGCGATCAAGCAGATTTATAAAAAAAATTAGCAGACATGCCTGCCTCCAAAAAAGTGAATATAAACAGAGTTTATATAAATATAAACAAAATATACATATTTTAATGTAAATGAGAACAGCACTAAGGAGAAAATATTACTACGTTCTGAGAACACATTACAGGTGTGGGACTCTGCTAATCTTACAGGTGTATGAAGGTGTGAGAATAATTCAAGAAGTTAGCATACAAACTTGATCTTACGAGGTCCGGTACAGACACAACACTTGTGTGTGCTCCCTCCTCATGGGTATGAGGTGCTTGCTCGCCAAATTATGGCGCGTGGAAAGTGACTTTGATGATATTGCTTGCATGTTTGGCTAATGTATTGCGTGTTCAACACCTCTTGCATGTGTGCGTCTAGCGTGTTGCATGTCTTGCATCCCATGCTGTGGAGTGAGTGTCTCATGCTGTGGAGTGAGTGCCTGGATGGCGTGTCATGCTGTGGAGTGAGTGCCTGGATGGTGTCCCATGCTGTGGAGTGAGTGTCTCATGCTGTGGAGTGAGTGCCTGGATGGTGTCCCATGCTGTGGAGTGAGTGTCTCATGCTGTGGAGTGAGTGTCTGGGTGGCGTGTCATGCTGTGGAGTGAGTGCCTGGATGGTGTCCCATGCTGTGGAGTGAGTGCCTGGATGACGTCCCATGCTGTGGAGTGAGTGCCTGGATGGCGTCCCATGCTGTGGAGTGAGTGCCTGGTTGGCGTGTCATGCTGTGGAGTGAGTGCCTGGATGGCGTGTCATGCTGTGGAGTGAGTGCCTGGATGGCGTGTCATGCTGTGGAGTGAGTGCCTGGATGGCGTCCCATGCTGTGGAGTGAGTGCCTGGTTGGCGTCCCATGCTGTGGAGTGAGTGCCTGGATGACGTCCCATGCTGTGGAGTGAGTGCCTCGAGGACGTCCCATGCTGTGGAGTGCCAGACCGGAGCAATACACCGTAAATGCCACAATAACACCTCATAACAGATATAAACATGAAATTAGATATAGGTGAATGTAAGGCGCTCACCCGTCTGGGAAACGCTCGCGCCTCGTGTCCATGTGAGACTAACTAACATTATCATCCCTCAATTGATTCACGAAGCAGTTACGCAAGTACTTACGAACGTGTACATCTTTCCTCAATCATTGATGGCTTTGGTTACATTTATTCAACAGTTTACAAGCATGAAAACTTGCCAATCAACTGTTGTTATTGTTATAAACAGCCTCCTGGTGCTTCGGAGCTCATTAACTGTTTAATAATTGTAAACAAAGCCGCCAAAGATTGAGGAAAGCTGGACAGGTTCGTAAGTGCTTGCGTAACTGCTTCATGAAACTGGCTTCAGTTGACGGGGCAAATGTCCCATTTTCTAAGACAAACAACGAAATCAGAATTTCTTTGAATGGTTCACTAACCTAACTTAGGTTTAGTTAGTGTTAGCATTACCTACCATGATGACAAGATAGGAGCGCTAGGAGTTAGTATTTGGTCTCGGAATTTCTGACAAGAAGGAGCTGGGATATGTGGACAAGGAGCTGGGATATGTGGACAAGGAGCTGGGATATGTGGACAAGGAGCTGGGATATGAGGACAAGGAGCTGGGATATGAGGACAAGGAGCTGAGATATGAGGACAAGGAGCTGAGATATGAGGACAAGGAGCTGGGATATGAGGACAAGGAGCTGGGATATGAGGACAAGGAGCTGAGATATGAGGACAAGGAGCTGAGATATGAGGACAAGGAGCTGGGATATGAGGACAAGGAGCTGGGATATGAGGACAAGGAGCTGGGATATGAGGACAAGGAGCTGGGATATAAGGACAAGGAGCTGGGATATGAGGACAAGGAGCTGGGATATGAGGACAAGGAGCTGGGATATAAGGACAAGGAGCTGGGATATGAGGACAAAGAGCTGGGATAGGAGCTCGGAGTGTGTCTAGTGCCCATTGACTACACATGTATCCACCCCCATGAGTATATGTGTTTCTACCCACAGCTACGATCTGCGTCCCGGGACAGGAGGGAGCCACTGGGTAGACGAGACTGTCCTTGGCACTCGAGCCCGTCTGGACGTGAGTGCCAGCCCTGCACGCCTCGTCCTCTCAGACGTCAGAGCCTCGGACGCCGGCCGCTACAAGTGTCGTGTCGACTTCCGCTACGAACCTACCAAGACGACCCGTGTGAACCTTGATGTTGTAGGTGAGGCAGTTGTGGTTCCTGGTTCACTATGTGTATATGACTACTAATGTGTGGTTCACTGTGTGTGTACATGACTTGATGTGTGGTTCACTGTGTGTGTACATGACTTGATGTGTGGTTCACTGTGTGTACATGACTATTGATGTGTGGTTCACTGTGTGTATATGACTACTGATGTGTGGTTCACTGTGTGTACATGACTACTGATGTGTGGTTCACTGTGTGTATATGACTACTAATGTGTGGTTCACTGTGTGTGTACATGACTTGATGTGTGGTTCACTGTGTGTATATGACTACTAATGTGTGGTTCACTGTGTGTGTACATGACTTGATGTGTGGTTCACTGTGTGTGTACATGACTATTGATGTGTGGTTCACTGTGTGTACATGACTATTGATGTGTGGTTCACTGTGTGTACATGACTATTGATGTGTGGTTCACTGTGTGTATATGACTACTGATGTATGGTTCACTGTGTGTATATGACCACTGATGTGTGGTTCACTGTGTACATGACCACTGATGTGTGGTTCACTGTGTGTACATGACTATTGATATGTGGTTCACTGTGTGTACATGACCACTGATGTGTGGTTCACTGTGTGTACATGACTACTGATGTGTGGTTCACTGTGTACATGACTACTGATGTGTGGTTCACTGTGTGTATATGACTACTAATGTGTGGTTCACTGTGTGTATATGACTACTGATGTGTGGTTCACTGTGTGTATATGACTACTGATGTGTGGTTCACTGTGTACATGACTACTGATGTGTGGTTCACTGTGTGTATATGACTACTAATGTGTGGTTCACTGTGTGTATATGACTACTGATGTGTGGTTCACTGTGTGTATATGACTACTGATGTGTGGTTCACTGTGTGTATATGACTACTGATGTGTGGTTCACTGTGTGTACATGACTATTGACGTGTGGTTCACTGTGTGTACATGACTACTGATGTGTGGTTCACTGTGTACATGACTACTGATGTGTGGTTCACTGTGTGTACATGACTACTAATGTGTGGTTCACTGTGTACATGACTACTGATGTGTGGTTCACTGTGTGTACATGACTACTGATGTGTGGTTCACTGTGTGTACATGACTACTGATGTGTGGTTCACTGTGTGTATATGACTACTGATGTGTGGTTCACTGTGTGTATATGACTACTGATGTGTGGTTCACTGTGTGTACATTGACCACGTGACACCTGTGCCACCCAAATTGACCACGTGACACCTGTGCCACCCAACATTGACCACGTGACACCTGTGCCACCCAACATTGACCACGTGACACCTGTGCCACCCAACATTGACCACGTGACACCTGTGCCACCCAACATTGACCACGTGACACCTGTGCCACCCAACATTGACCACGTGACACCTGTGCCACCCAACATTGACCACGTGACACCTGTGCCATCCAACATTGACCACCTGACACCTGTGCCACCCAACACTGACCACGGGACACCTGTGCCACCCAACATTGACCACCTGACACCTGTGCCACCCAACACTGACCACGTGACACCTGTGCCACCCAACATTGACCACCTGACACCTGTGCCATCCAACATTGACCACCTGACACCTGTGCCATCCAACATTGACCACCTGACACCTGTGCCATCCAACATTGACCACCTGACACCTGTGCCATCCAACATTGACCACCTGACACCTGTGCCACCCAACACTGACCACGTGACACCTGTGCCACCCAACATTGACCACCTGACACCTGTGCCATCCAACATTGACCACCTGACACCTGTGCCATCCAACATTGACCACGGGACACCTGTGCCACCCAACATTGACCACGTGACACCTGTGCCACCCGACACTGACCACCTGACACCTGTGCCATCCGACAGTGCCGCCTAGGAGCGTGTGGGTGACGTCAGAGGGCCGGGCAGTCAAGAGTGTGGTGGGACCTTATCGTGAAGGGGAGATGGCCGCCCTTACCTGTGTGGGCCTTGGTGGTGAGTAGCACTCTCTCTCTCACTCTCTCTCTCTCTCTCTCTCTCTCTCTCTGTCTCTCTCTGTCTCTCTCTCTCTCTCTCTCTCTCTCTCTCTCTCTCTCACTATCTCTGCAGACTTTAACAATAGTACATGTATGAAAGTCTTGAATATATATAACAAATAGTCCACTATTCGGTTAAACAATTAAAATAATCCAAACTTTAAGGATATTTAATTTTGTTTTGCTGTTCTTTCATTTTCTTTCTTTAACAAATAAAATAAATGTACATTAGATTAAGTAAAATTAAAGTAAACCTGAATTATTTTGAGTTAAGTCTCAGGTCAACAAAACAGTGTGTACAATGTGTACATGTGTACACTGGTGGAGGAACTGTCAACGTGTTGGGGGTCTAACATGGTGGAGGTTAGGTTGGTTAGGTTAGGTTAGGTTAGGTTTGGTTAGGCTAGGTTAGGTTAGGTTAGGTTAGGTTAGGTTAGGTTTGGTTAGGCTAGGTTAGGTTAGGTTAGGTTAGGTTAGGTTAGGTTAGGTTAGGTTAGGTTTGGTTAGGTTAGGTTAGGTTAGGTTTGGTTAGGCTAGGTTAGGTTAGGTTAGGTTAGGTTAGGTTAGGTTAGGTTAGGTTAGGTTTGGTTAGGTTAGGTTAGGTTAGGTTAGGTTAGGTTAGGTTAGGTTGGTTAGGCTAGCTTTGGGTACAAATCACTCAGACCCACATTTACTTAAACCAAGGATCACTGGTATTAACTATAACATCAGTACTACCTAGTCCTTGTACCAGCCGTCTGACCCCTCAGAGGGAAGGTCACCCTCCTCTAGTGGTATTAGGTCTAACACCACTAGAGTTACGACACTTCATCTTGGAACTAAACTGAATCTGAAGAGGAGGGAGTGATAAAGGAGTCAAAGGGTGGAGTAGGAGGAAGATGGGGGGATAAGGGAGGAGAGAGAGAGAGAAGGGGGAAGAATGGGGAGGTAGAGTAGAGTAGAGGATGGGTGGAGATGGGGAGTGTGGAGAAGAGGGAGGAGGGGACAGAGAGAAGAGAGAGGGGGGGGGGAAGGAGACGAAGGGATTGTATTCTGTTTCACAGGAAATTGAATATCTATCGCAATACTTTGCTGTTATTCTTATTGATCTCATGTTACGGTCTATCACACCATCAAAAGTCTTTGTAAAGTCTGTAGATTCTAGGCAATGTTTGAGTATCTCTCTTGTGCCCTGAAGCGTACTGAAGTCTGGTGTGTACATATGGCTTGCACGTCTGAAGTCTTAGGACCTTCTTAGGACCTTCCAGGCTTAAGACCTTGTGGACCTTGCCATAAGACCTCTCAGCCTTAAGACCTTCCGGTCCTAGGACCATCCAGATGTCGGTCCACATAAACCGGACTTCCAGTAAGTTAAGAGGACCGGATGAGACACTCGGGTCTCCTGGCACCGGCCTTCATCGACCAGAAAGCCGGATAATAACAGCAATCACCGTTGAGGCCGGATAAGAGCAGTCGTCAACGCCGGATAAGGGGGAGCTATTCCCATGAGCGCCGGATATGAGAGCCCATTTCCCTGATTCTCTTCATAGTTCTCGCTTGTCAAGAAGAGCCCCAAGGTCTGCCCTGAGAGGCTTCCAGCCCTGCAGTGTACTGTAGTGTGGTGTGTACACCTGGCCTCCAGTGCTCATGTTGCTGGGATCAATGGTGAGTCTGGTGTTTACATGTGAGCAAGATGTGTGCTGAGTTACCCAAGACTACAGTCAACTCTCTGTACAGCTCTTGTGGCCTCTAGTACCTCCTCTTATAGATACAAAGGGGGTACCCACACACTCAGATTTATAAAGGGGGAAAAAGGGCAATTGTCCTGGACCCTCCCCCCCCCCTGCAACAAGGAGAAGCCTCAGGAAACCCTCGTGTGTTCAGTAGTACTTCAGGTTGCAGTTCTTATTACCAGTGGTTTTCAAGTCGTCTAGGCTGTGTGTCTGGGAACACTTACGGCATAGGTTCGAATCGTCGCTACGGCTCCTACGGATTTTCTCATTAGTTTTATTATTAAATGAAATAAAGAGTTTATATGGGCGTGAGAAAATACAGAGACAAGGGCGCCAAAATTCTATCTGGGGTTTCAGTAAGGTTGATGACATTCTGGAGAAATTTAAATGTACCAAAAGAAGCGAATATAGCCGTCTAATCCTAAGCCTGGATTAGCCTAAGTCTTAATATGTGCATTACTAAGTCTGGAAATATTTAAGTTGGGATTTTTTCAGCGTCTTGAATAATTAAATAAAACGTTACCTTTTGGGGATTAAATACATTATTATTATTTAAGAGGTGGTGTAAGTTACTTAACAAGCTGGTGAATTATTTAATTGGTAGTTTATTTACTGTTGTATTTGTTTATGAGGTGTGAGGTAGTTGCCCTCAACTGGTGTCGTGTTGAACTCACTACAAGTGATTGCTTGTCATGCTCCACACGCACTCAAGCCTTCACTCGCCCTTAAGTGTCTTGATCTGTAACACTCGTAAGTAAGTACAGTAAGTTAGCTCACGGGTGTCAGGATACTTCAGGGAAGGAATGCAAGAACCTTTGACAGAAATATTCAAATTGAACGTCTCGTTCAGTGCATACATGAGACATGAGATCACACCTCATCTCATCTCACTACAAGGATGAGGTGGAGGCGTCTCCAGCCTGCTCCAACTGTAGGCCTCACAGACATGTACTCCAGCCTACCCCTTCACACGACAATGGGACAGACCCACCAGTTTCTAAACTAAGAAATGGGTTAATATTTACATTTCTGAGTACCCTATCCATTATATTATTTCCTCCCAACCTCAAAAAAAACATCCACTACGGGGTCACCATAGCCCGTGCAACTTGGAACTTCTTGTTCCAGGTAGCGAATCTTTAACAACAACAACTCCCAACCTCTCTCATAGCAACTATAATTACTCGTCTAACGAGAGCGTCTCTCCTCACAGGCTCACCTCCTCCTCAAGTCGTGTGGTATCTTGGAGGACGACTCATCGATAGCCAGATGGACGAGCCTCCAGAGGATAACATGCTTCGCCCGAGGGTCTCTGGGTCGCTGATTCACGGGCCCTCGGAGCCCCTCACCAGGGCCAACACGCTCAGTTTGGGCCCCTTCACTCGCAGTGACCTGAAGACCCTGGTGACCTGTGAGGTCAGCAACTCCAACCTCACTACTCCGCTCAGCGCTGCTGTTATGGTCGACATGAACTGTGAGTTACCTCTAACCTGAGTTACCACTAACTTGAGTTATTACTAGCTGTGAGTTACCACTAACTGTGAGTTATCACTAGCTGTGAGTTACCTCTAACCTGAGTTACCTCTAACTTGAGTTACCACTAACTTGAGTTATTACTAACTGTGAGTTACCACTAACTGTGAGTTACCACTAACTGTGAGTTACCTCTAACTGCAACTAAAGATAACCCACCCAGCACTCTCTCTCAGCTAGGTAAACACCAGCACTCTCTCTCAGCTAGGTAACCTCCCAGCACTCTCTCTCAGCTAGGTAACCTCCCAGCACTCTCTCTCAGCTAGGTAACCTCCCAGCACTCTCTCTCAGCTAGGTAACCTCCCAGCACTCTCTCTCAGCTAGGTAACCTCCCAGCACTCTCTCTCAGCTAGGTAAACACCAGCACTCTCTCTCAGCTAGGTAAACACCAGCACTCTCTCTCAGCTAGGTAAACACCAGCACTCTCTCTCAGCTAGGTAACCTCCCAGCACTCTCTCTCAGCTAGGTAACCTCCCAGCACTCTCTCTCAGCTAGGTAACTTACCCTCCACTTTCTCTCAACAAATTCTGTGATGACTTTCTTTGCTGGGTGTAGAGAGAGCGGCGGCCGTCGCACCCAATTACTTGTACACAATGCCTCAGTTGAGAGTCGTGGTGATACGGGCCCATGGAGGAACCTTTGTTTGTGATGCCAATATCAATTGTACATGTTGACAATGTATTGACAGGTGGCAGCGGTCAATGACAGGACATCAGGGAAGGTTCAGGTGGGAACGACGCCGAGAATGAGAGTTGATTTTTATTGTGTAATGAGAAACCTTTTAAAAAATGTAAGTAACTTTAGTAAATATCTCAGGATATTCAGGATATCTCAGGATAGGTTCAGGATAAGGATTGGGAATGGGACGAGGGGGGGAAGGAATGGTGTCCAACCACTTGTGGACGGTCGGGGATTGAACGCCGACCTGCATGACGCAAGACCGTTGCTCTACCGTCCAGCTAACCTTGAGTGATCACCTGAGGTGTTGGAGGAAGGAGAAGTGTGTAGCTGATTATTGATCAAGAACATGAAGTGTTTTACTAAGAATTAAGAAAGGAGATCATAAAGAAGGCAGAGCAGAAGATTCTTAGGAGCAGAAGAAAGTTTCAGACAAAAGAAATATTTTGATAAAACAATTTTCGTGAAGGAAATGAGTTTCTGACTTATTGAAGAACTGTAGAAAGCGAAAGAAATACCAACGAGAAATATAAAATTAGACGATGAGGAAACGTGGATGGGAAACATTGGAAATTAGAGAAAATGTGTCACATCTTAAATATAAATTATGGTAGGAGGAGAGCCCGTGAATTGACAAGGTTCTGTTTATAGGCCATATAGGCCATATAGGCCATATAGGGCCATATAGGCCATATAGGCCATATTGGGCCATATAGGCCATTTAGGGCCATGTTGACCAGACCACACACTAGAAGGTGAAGGGACGACGACGTTTCGGTCCGTCCTGGACCATTCTCAAGTCGATTGTCCAGGACGGACCGAAACGTCGTCGTCCCTTCACCTTCTAGTGTGTGGTCTGGTCAACATACTTTAGCCACATTATTGTGACTCCTCGCCTGACATATAGGGCCATATAGGGCCATATAGGCCATATAGGGCCATATAGGGCCATATAGGGCCATATAGGGCCATAGGGCAGACAAAAAGAAGAATAACCGGTCACAAAACTGTGAATGTGAACCACAAGATATGACGTATGACATAAGATTCATCTCCTCGTTAATTGAACAAGAAGATCGAGCAGAATAGGTTCCAATTCCTCGTTACATAGTCGGTTGCTAAACTACCTGTATCTTTCATACTGTTAATGATGACACGTGATGGTGTGATATCTTCACGATATCACACCATCGGTGTGATATCTTCGCGATAGACTTCTGTGTCTGGTTGAATAGGTTCCAGAAGGTGTGATTCTTTATACATTGTCTCTCTCTATTTCATTCCTCTCAGATAGATAGTCTCTTGTTCTTTTCCCATTCATACAATCTTTCGCATTCTTGGACACACTTACTTCTTTTCTCTCTACTCTCTCTCTCTTCTCTCTCTCTCTCTCTCTCTCTCTCCTCTCTCTCCTCTCTCTCCTCTCTCTCTCTCTCCTCTCCACCTGTTCATATAAATATACTAATATTGTTCCATCATGATTTACTCAATTTAGTTCTAAAACTTTCATTGTATAGACATATTACCACAGGCAAACTAAATTTGCTATATTTCCTTCACTCTGGCGCATATCTAACTTTTCTCCATCAGCTGAGTGTCTTCCTCACTTTGCTCTATCAACTGAGCCCAGCAACAGATAGTGAGGGACTGTGTGAGGGAGAGAGCCCAGCAACAGATAGTGAGGGACAGTGTGAGGGGAGAGAGCCCAGCAACAGATAGTGAGGGACAGTGTGAGGGAGCGAGAGCCCAGCAACAGATAGTGAGGGACTGTGTGAGGAGAGACCCCAGCAACAGATAGTGAGGGACAGTGTGAGGGAGACAGCCCAGCAACAGATAGTGAGGGACAGTGTGAGGGAGAGAGCCCAGCAACAGATAGTGGGGACAGTGTGAGGGAGACAGCCCAGCAACAGATAGTGAGGGACAGTGTGAGGGAGAGAGCCCAGCAACAGGTAGTGAGGGATGTGTGAGGGAGAGAGGGAGAGAGCCCAGCAACAGGTAGTGAGGGACTGTGGGGGAGACGGCCCAGCAACAGGTAGTGAGGGACTGTGGAGGGAGAGGGCCAGCAACAGATAGTGAAGGGACAGTGTGAGGGAGAGGGCCAGCAACAGATAGTGAGGGAAGTGTGAGGGAGGAGAGCCCAGCAACAGATAGTGAGGGACAGTGTGAGGGAAGAGGGCCAGCAACAGATAGTGGGGACAGTGTGAGGGAGAGAGCCCGCAACAGGTAGTGAGGGACAGTGTGAGGGAGAGAGCCCAGCAACAGATAGTGAGGGACAGTGTGAGGGAGAGGGGCCCAGCAACAGATAGTGAGGGACAGTGTGAGGGAGAGAGCCCAGCAACAGATAGTGAGGGACAGTGTGAGGGAGAGGGCCAGCAACAGATAGTGAGGGGACAGTGTGAGGGAGAGAGCCCCGCAACAGGTAGTGAGGGACAGGTGAGGGAGAGGGCCAGCAACACAATAGTGAGGGACAGTGTGATGGAAACGGCCAAGCAAACAGATAGTGAGGGACAGTGTGAGGGAGAGGACCCAGCAACAGATAGTGAGGGACGTGTGAGGGAGACGGCCCAGCAACAGATAGTGAGGGACAGTGTCGGGAGGAGAGACCAGCAACAGATAGTGAGGGACAGTGTGAGGGAGAGACCAAAGCAACAGATAGTGAGGGACAGGTGTGAGGGAGAGAGCCCAGCAACAGATAGTGAGGGACAGTGTGAGGGAGACGGCCCAGCAGTAGAGTGCAAGGGATAAACTAATCCTCACTCTAATTACACAGTAATACGAGCCCCTTTGTTCAGACCTGGAATTAAGTGCTGTCTCAACACCACGAGTTGAACTACAGTCTTAGCGTAGGAAGAAGCAACCATAGCAAGTGTGAATAGCAAGTGTGAGAGAAAGTGTGGAGAGTTAAGCCTGCAGACAGCAGGTTAAGTATCAATAGCCGCGAGAGCTTGTGGTTGATCACTGGGAAGTAGAACAGGTTTATCTCTGTTATCAGCGCCGTGGAGGAGGAATGATTGTGAGGAGCCGGATGACAGGAGAGGAATGTCGAGAAGGATGATTAAAGGTGTGGGTGGACGAGAGAGAGAGAGAGAGAGAGCGTGAGAGGAGAGAAGAGAGGAGAGAGACGAGGAGAGAGGAGAGAGAGAGAGAGGAGGAGGAGCGAGCGGAGGACGGAGGAGAGGAGAGAGAGAGAGAGAGATCTGACACTTTCACAGAACAATAATCATTGAATACACCAACACTGAGACTGACAAAATATGGCTGTAGAGTTCCTATAGATTACTACATGTTGTTTTAGAGCCAGGTTCTGTTGTGTGTATACAGATGGTGTAAGACAATAAGAAACTAACCATAAACTGTAGAAGGGCTATTGGTCCATACGAGGCAGCACCTATTGGTCCATACGAGGCAGCTGCTATTGGTCCATACGAGGCAGCTGCTATTGGTCCATACGAGGCAGCTACTATTGGTCCATACGAGGCAGCTGCTATTGGTCCATACGAGGCAGCTCCTATTGGTCCATACGAGGCAGCTGCTATTGGTCCATACTAGGCAGCTCCTATTGGTCCACACGAGGCAGCTCCTATTGGTTCATACGAGGCAGCTCCTATTGTCCATACGAGGCAGCACCTAATGGTCCCATCGAGGCAGCTCCTATTGGTCCATACGAGGCAGCTCCTATTGGTCCATACGAGGCAGCTCCTATTGGTCCATACGAGGCAGCACCTATTGGTCCATACTAGGCAGCTCCTATTGGTCCATACGAGGCAGCTCCTATTGGTCCATACGAGGCAGCTCCTATTGGTCCATACGAGGCAGCTCCTATTGGTCCATACGAGGCAGCTCCTATTGGTCCATACGAGGCAGCTCTATTGGTCCATACGAGGCAGCTGCTATTGGTCTATACGAGGCAGCTCCTATTGGTCCATACGAAGCACCTCCTATTGGTCCATACGAGGCAGCTTCTATTGGTCCATACGAGGCAGCTCCTATTGGTCCATACGAAGCACCTCCTATTGGTCTATACGAGGCAGCTTCTATTGCTCCATACGAGGCAGCACCTATTGGTCCATACGAGGCAGCTCCTATTAGTCCATACGAGGCAAGCTCCTATTGGCCCATACGAGGCAGCTCCTATTGGTCTATACGAGGGCAGCTCCTATTGGTCCATACGAGACAGTTCTTGTAGAACAATAAGAGACAGCTTCTAACTGATAAGAGAGCAGTAACGAGACCAGACGCTAGAGAGTGAGTGCTGTGGAAACTGTCTAAGTCTTGTCAACATTTCGAATCGTCAAATATTTCAGTTTATTACGTCAAATAAGGCTTAGGGCTGAAATAGCAAATTTTTACATGAAACAAATCAAGCGTGGACCCATTAGTTACGGGGTAGCTAGACCACGGACACACTAAAAATAGACATAGTGCCTCTACCCATTACCTAGAGGCACTTTGTATGGGCTGTCTCTAAGTCATACTTAGTGGCTCATTTTTTTTCCTACTTTATAAAGTGAATGGTACAAAGTTCTACTATCTAACCGCGTAGTACCGTCAATATTTGTACTATGATGCACATAGTCACAATGCTTACTATCTAAACAGGAGGATTATTTGATGTATATGACGTCGACGCTGTTGTGGGAAGTAGTGTTGCAATTATAGATGTGACTCACGTGAATCAGGTTGACGAATCACCAGAGAGAGAGAGAGAGGAGTGAGAGTTGAGGAGATATTAGGAGTCACTCAATGCATCCACCTGGGAAGATAGCATCTACTTGGGAAGATAGCATCCACCTGGGAAGATAGCATCCACCTGGGAAGATAGCATCCACATTGGGAAGATAGCATCCACCTGGGAAGATAGCATCCACCTGGGAAGATAGCATCCACTTGGGAAGATAGCATCCCCTACCCCTTGGGAAGGATAGCCATCCACCTGGGAAGATAGCATCCACTTGGGAAGATAGCATCCACCTGGGAAAATAGCATCCACTTGGGAAGATAGCATCCACCGGGAAGATAGCATCACCTGGAAGAT
>WNGS01094455.1:0-22090 GCA_020271785.1 Procambarus virginalis
ATATATAATATATTGTGACGGTAACGTGATGGAAATGGTGGTCGGCAGTCTTCCAAATAGCAGATGTCAATGCTGGGCCACATACATTTAAGTATAAAAAAAGGAAAAAAAAGAGTGACTGCTTGTCTAATATCTGTGGTAAGGTAAGATACACGAAAACACAAAATTTAAAAAAGTACTTTACTTAATCTAGAAAACAAAATAAAATAGACAATTCCTTGGCATTTAAAATAATGTAAAAGAAAAACACATAAATTTATATAACTAATTGAAAGGGGGAACTGGTTACGTTAACAAGAGAAATGGTGCTGGGAATATATGCGCTAGCTATAAACCTCTTATTTGATCACACGAGGTGGGTCAAATTAGGTGTTCACAGCAGAGCACGAGATATTTCTGGCTGAGAGAGCTGCAAGGGACTCCAACAATGACTGGCGATGAATGTGATTGGCGTGGAGCGGGGTGTGTGTTGGTTGGCGGCCAATGAGAACGCAGGACGGCCGCAAGTCACTAGTTTGCTGGGAGCAGCAGTTGGCAGGTCGACCAGGTGTGCAGAAGTGGGGGGAAGGAGGGAGTTGCAGTTGCGAGTGGCTGTCTTGATATATACGTTAAGCCACTATAAAACGTATCTTGCATATTGTTGAGAACGTGATGAAGTAAAGAAATAGCAGGCTCATCTCTGGGAAGAGATTATCGTCACAATATATATATATATATATATATATATATATATATATAATATCTATATATATATATATATATCTATATATATAATATATATATATATATATATATATATATATATATATATATATGACGCTAACTGGTGACCATGGTGTCACCTACTGTCATCTCGGGTGACTTCAATACTCAAAGTGAATTACTACTTGATTCACCAAGAACCGACGCCAACGGAAGACATATTGAACACCTTTTGGATGAAGTGCCTGAAGTTCGTCTGCTTAAATCGACGGAACCAACCCACACTGGCCGGCGAAGCTGGATCTCATGTTTGTCTCCACCAGTATTTACTGGAATGGAATGCCATTCCAGTGAATTTGCTTCACTGAATGTGAAGCTACTGAAGCCTGGCATCAAACTCAACATTAATCCAACGACAGCAGCTGCATTAAATGCACATTCCACCGCGACTACAATGAATAGAAAAGCCGTTGAAGATGGGACTCATTAGTGAGCATTCTGCATCTACATCCGCCACCTAGATAATGTTATAAAACAAGACTAAAACCAGTGCACTAAAACAAAAGCGAAAAGAAACAGGGTAAAAGGTGGAGTCCCCACATTCATATAAACTTTGACCCAAATATCACAGTAACAGGATATCGCGAATAACTTAACTCACTTACTGGCTATCCATAGGCCGTGATACATTGACACGTCGTTCTGAGTAGCTAATCTAAAACAACAACAACTACTCGGCAGGATAGACCATATCACACTTTCTGCAGCCTCCTACAAGGAAGAATCGAGTCTAAATATAATCATTGAAGGATTACCCGTTAAAAAAATCATCAGTGACTCGCTGAGGCTCAAAGCAGTCATGGAACGACAGATGGAAACCATCTCAAGATCTACAACGACTCACATCTTCACAGACGGATCAGTTGATCAGAAAGAGGTTTTGCTGGGGCAGCAGTTTACACTAACAAGCATGAAGCTTACTGGAGCATGAATAGTGGGTGCTCAATATTGCAAACAGAATTATATGCCCTGAAGTGGCCATAAACTATAAAATTAAGAATAATTACATTATGTCATCATTCATACTGACTCTAAATCTACGCTCCAGCATTGTTAACCAGTCAGCACAGACATAATATACAACTCCTCACATATATCTAACATATAGGAAAAGAAGCCAAGAATCTAGGGTTGTCAATCATCCTAAATTGGATACCAAGTCATATTTCCATAGATGGTAATGAAAAGGCAGACACACTAGCAAAACTGCCACTGCTTTACCTGTTGTACAGGTTCAAATACCTCCGAGTTTTTCACAGATTAAGAAGCAAATCAAGAAGCAAATACTCCCGACTATCAAAAGTCGCCACAGAGCCAAAGTAGCGGAAGGAAGATCCACTGCGATATGGTACGAACAAGCACTGGTACTACTCTTTCGATCATGCCTGACAAAAGATATCCGAGACATTGCAGTAGCCATACACAGACTCAGACTTGGTTACAAGTGCTGATGGGAAGTAATAAACCCAATAGTTAAAGAGTGTTATATCTGTGAAACAGAAGCAGAGGCGCCACTATTGCACTACTTACTTAAATGTGAAGCTACTAAAGCCCTGCGCATCAAACTCAACATTAATCCAACAATAGCAGCTATATTAGATGCACATTCCACAGTGACTATAATGATTAGAAAAGCCGTTGAAGAATGGGACTCACTAGTGAACATTTTTCACCTACATCCGCCCCAAGATAATGTTATTAAAGCAAGACTAAACCTGCATTAAAACAGAAGGAAAAAGACACGGAAAAAGGAGGAAAACGGCTCACTTCACTTTACGGGCTCACTTCAGCCCGTGTGTGAGGAGATGTAGAATCTCCTCAGCTAGTTTCCTAGTTTCTAGAATAGGCTAGTCGCTCTAGGGACTCTAGAAACTGAAGCTTTCAAATTTACATATACTTGTTGGGTGTCATATGAAAGCTTATGTTTAATGCTGTCAGTTAAAACTAATGAGGGTCTGTGATTGCTCTGTAGAGAGAATTACAGCAAAATTTGCCTGTTCTGTGAAACAGAGAGGGTAGTATAACAAAAACCGTTAGAGGTGGAGGGGGGACAGTGGGGCGAACGCTGCCTCCCCCCCCCCCAAGGGAGACGTTGAGACGTTGTGTTAGGCCTCACCCTCCTTGTGACGTCACGCCACGCCACAGGCGAGGGGCCCGTGTGATTGGTCTAAGCACCCCTGCTCCTATGCCGAGTTTTGGCGCGAGAAGCTGTCATTGGAAGCGGCACGGGGACAGTGCCGGCTTCCTGCTGATTGGTCAAGACAAGGTAGGGGGAGAAATATGGGCATGTGAGCCTCTCTAGCCGCCAAGAGTTTAGTTTGAATTGGGCAGCCAGGGTGTGAGAGTGTCTAGGTGAGGGGTGGCGGGCCTGCCACCCCCCACCGTTATCGCTCCTGTCGTTCTGTTTACTCATATTGCATGGCACTCCAGCCACCCTGGGTGTGTCGAAGCCCAAATTTGCGAGAAACTGGACTTGGACTTTGAATTCCGCCCGACGTCGTCCATGGGAGGTGACGCCGGCCAGTGTCACTCCTGTACCCCCAGTGTAAGAGCGAGTCATGCTCTGGTATGATGGGGTTGTTAGTGATCCCCATCCAAGTGTGTATGCACGCGGCCACCCAGGCCGCCCTCTGGCCACCCAGCCGCCCCCTGGCCGCCCGCGGCCACCCGCCGCCCACCCAGCACCCACCCACCACCCACCCCCTTCCCCGCGCGCGCGGGCCCGGGTGGGGTGGGTGCTGTGACGTCACGCGCCACCCGTGGCCACCCTCCTGAAGGCCACGCAGTGGCCACATGTTGGCCACCACCTTTGGCCACCCCCTTGGCCACATTCCCAGGACAGCCTAAGGCCACATCTTGTCGACGCACGAGGAGCAAGCTAAGTGTTGACAGCCAGGTGGTAAGGACCTGGGAAATGAGGAAATGTGTGGACGGAAACGTGAGTACTTTATCAGTGTATAACAGGGTCTCAGTTATAATGAGAATAAGTGAAAAGTTGTGTGGGCCCCTAGCCCGGCCAGGCTAGGGAAGTAGCTGAGACGCCCGTCTGTGGCACGCCCAGGTGACTGTGGGGCAGTACCTGGAGAGGGAATTGTCACTGTAAATCACGTAGTGTTATAATTATATATCTGTAGATATATTGTTGTGTGTAGACTGACTAGAGTTTGGGACCAGTCAGTGTAGAGAAATCATCATATAAATGATCCAGTCTGGCGATTCTGTATAATCGTCCAGCCTTGGTTAGTGCCATGGTACCTCATTATGTAATTAGGCCAGGTTAGAGTTAATTAAGCAGGCCCGTGGGCAGGGTATTAGTGGATATCCTGAGGTCTGTATATCACCTGTTGATTAATTACATTGTTATGGAGGCCATTTCCATATGTTTCATTTGCATGTTGCATGTATGAGGTCGTGTGGTGAGTCAGTAGATGTGATCGCTGACTGATTGCCTAATGATGTCATTAGCATGGGGGCATGCTGACGGTATCATTATGTGCAGGTTTGTGCAGTGTTATCAGGTATACGATATTACTGTCCTAGGAATGTGTTGAGGATTTAAGGGACCCTTTGAGTATTCAGGGAATTCTCAGTCACTTAATGGGAGCGAGCAATTTGTTAATTTGCCTAATTATGGGAGAATTAGTGCCAGCTGTCCGCGTAGAGCGACGGTGTCTTATATTAACGTATATTGTCTTGCTGAAGCCACCGGATCGGGCGATCTTTTGCAACGTTTGCAAGATTAGAGGGACAGTAAGATTGGTATACCTTGATTGTTGCAAAACCGTGTGTCACTACTGTGTGGGCATAGTAATTAACGAGTTGCAGTAGTAGCAACCGTATGTGGGCAGTGCTAATTTATGTTTTGCATGCCATTATATGTGTGACCTATGTAACCTTAGGGTTACTTTGTTCTTTAGTTGTGTGGAGTACTTAAGGATTCAGTGAGTTAATTAGGGGTAATTAACTGGATAAGGGGGTGCACACTTGAAGTTGTTGAATGAGTGTGCTGTTATGGGAGAACAGTGTTGAACTTGAGCTTGTGGGAATACGTGTCCGGTGCAATTAATTGTCCGTGTGACAATTAATTGACCACTCTAGCTAATTATGTAATTAGCATTCTCATCATGAATTCACGTAGTGGGAGAGGATCTGTCAGAGTCTGTCAGTGATAGTGCTAACGTCAGTTGCTCGAGACTAACTGCCTTTCAGGGTTGGGGCAATTAGTGGCTCATGATAATTAGTGGAGTAATTAACGTCTGGAGTCTTGAGGACTCAGATGACTCGGTAAAGCGAGGTCATGGGTTAGCATAATACGTTATATTAATCATATTCTGTCTGGTGACAGTGGATTAAGTTGCACTCATTGTTAATTAGGGTAATTAACTCCTCTTCCGTGAATTCACAGTGTTTGATGAGACCTGCTTAGGCAGTGCGGAGTGAGACGTATTTATGTATGATTAATTATCGGTCCTGGTGACAGTTAATTAATTGCTCAAGGCTAATTAGGGTAATTAGCACTCATTAGTAAGTAAACGTAATTAGTGATACACAGACTGTTGAGAAGCCACCCACTTGGGTAGGCTTAGTTAACGTAACTCAATGGGATGTAATTAGTGGTCCGTTTGACCTTAATTAAGAATTACTCACTGAATACTTGCAAGGAGTCAAGTGTGATGTAATTTAAGAGTTTGAGTTATTGTGACAAGAGGACTTGTGTTAACGTAGAGTACTATCATGTTGTTGTCTAGAGTGAGACACTTGTTGTTATTAAAGTAGTACTTGTTGCTGACTGCTGTGATCAGTCAATTTCCATCATTATTCACATAATCAATGTTGTAATTGATTAAGGCAATTTCTTTTGGTTATCGTCTAATGACGAGGGTAAGTAACTTAGGGATGAGTGGGGGGGGGTGGCTCCCACTCATCCCTAAGTTACTTTACCCTCGTCATTAGACGATAACCAAAGAAATTGCCTTAATCAATTACAACATTGATTATGTGAATAATGATGGAAATTGACTGATCACAGCAGTCAGCAACAAGTACTACTTTATAACAACAAGTGTCTCACTCTAGACAACAACATGATAGTACTCTACGTTACACAAGTCCTCTTGTCACAATAACTCAAACTCTTAAATTACATCACACTTGACTCCTTGCAAGTATTCAGTGAGTAATTCTTAATAAGGTCAAACGGACCACTAATTACATCCAATTGAGTTACGTTAACTAAGCCTACCCCAAGTGGGTGGCTTCTCAACAGTCTGTGTATCACTAATTACGTTTACTTACTAATGAGTGCTAATTACCCTAATTAGCCTTGAGCAATTAATTAACTGTCACCAGGACCGATAATTAATCATACATAAATACGTCTCACTCCGCACTGCCTAAGCAGGTCTCATCAACACTGTGAATTCACGGAAGAGGAGTTAATTACCCCTAATTAACAATGAGTGCAACTTAATCCACTGTCACCAGACAGAATATGATTAATATAACGTATTATGCTAACCCCATGACCTCGCTTTACCGAGTCATCTGAGTCCTCAAGACTCCAGACGTTAATACTCCACTAATTATCATGAGCCACTAATTGCCCCAACCCTGAAAGGCAGTTAGTCTCGAGCAACTGACGTTAGCACTATCACTGACAGACTCTGACAGATCCTCTCCCACTACGTGAATTCATGATGAGAATGCTAATTACATAATTAGCTAGAGTGGTCAATTAATTGTCACACGGACAATTAATTGCACCGGACACGTATTCCCACAAGCTCAAGTTCAACACTGTTCTCCCATAACAGCACTCACTCATTCAACAACTTCAAGTGTGCACCCCCTTATCCAGTTAATTACCCCTAATTAACTCACTGAATCCTTAAGTACTCCACACAACTTAAAGAAACAAAGTAACCCTAAGGTTACATAGGTCACACATATAATGGCATGCAAAACATAAATTAGCACTGCCCACATACGGTTGCTACTACTGCAACTCGTTAATTACTATGCCCACACAGTATGACACACGGTTTTGCAACACTCAAGGTATCCATCTTACTGTCCCTCTAATCTTGCAAACGTTGCAAAAGATCGCCCGATCCCGTGGCTTCAGCAAGACAATATACGTTAATATAAGACACCGTCGCTCTACGCGGACAGCTGGCACTAATTCTCCCATAATTAGGCAAATTAACAAATTGCTCGCTCCCATTAAGTGACTGAGAATTTCCCTGAATACTCAAAGGTCCCTTTAAATCCTCAACACAGTTCCTAGGACAGTAATATCGTATACCTGATAACACTGCACAAACCTGCACATAATGATACCGTCAGCATGCCCCCCATGCTAATGACATCATTAGGCAATCAGTCAGCGATCACATCTACTGACTCACCACACAACCTCATACATGCAACATGCAAATGAAACATATGGAAATGGCCTCCATAAAATGTAATTAATCAACAGGTGATATACAGACCTCAGGATATCCACTAATAACCCTGCCCCACGGGCCTGCTTAATTAACTCTAACCTGGCCTAATTACATAATGAGGTACCATGGCACTAACCAAGGCTGGACGATTATACAGAATCGCCAGACTGGATCATTTATATGATGATTTCTCTACACTGACTGGTCCCAAACCCTAGTCAGTCTACACACAACAAATATCTACAGATATATAATTATAACTACGTGATTTACAGTGACAATTTCCCTCTCCAGGTACTGCCCCACAGTCACCTGGGCGTGCCACAGACGGCGTCTCAGCTACTTCCCTAGCCTGGCCGGGCTAGGGGCCCACACAACTTTTCACTTATTCTCATATAACTGAGACCTGTTATACACTGATAAAGTACTCACGTTTCCGTCCACACATTTCCTCATTTCCCAGGTCCTTACCACCTGGCTGTCAACACTTAGCTTGCTCCTCGTGCGTCGACAAGATGTGGCCTTAGGCTGTCCTGGGAATGTGGCCAAGGGGGTGCCAAAGGTGGTGGCCAACATGTGGCCACTGCGTGGCCTTCAGGAGGGTGGCCACGGGTGGCGCGTGACGTCACAGCACCCCACCCCACCCGGGCCGCGCGCGCGCGGGAAGGTGGGTGGTTGGTGGGTGGGGCTGCTGGGCGGCGGGTGCCGCGGCGCCAGGGGCGGCCTGGGTGGCCAGAGGGCGGCCTGGGTGGCCGCGTGCCATACACACATGGATGGGGGATCACTAACAACCCCATCATACCAGAGCATGACTCGCTCTTACACTGGGGTTACAGGAGTGACACTGGCCGGCGTCACCTCCCCATGGACGACGTCGGGCGGAATTCAAAGTCCAAGTCCCAGTTTCTCGCAATTTGGGCTTCGACACACCCAGGGTGGCTGGAGTGCCATGCAATATGAGTAAACAGAACGACAGGAGCGATAACGGTGGTGGGGGTGGCAGGCCCGCCACCCCTCACCTAGACACTACTCACACCCCTGGCTGCCCAATTCAAACTAAACTCTCTTGGCGGCTAGAGAGGCTCACATGCCCATATTTCTCCCCCTACCTTGTCTTGACCAATCAGCAGGAAGCCGGCACTGTCCCTCGTGCCGCTTCCAATGACAGCTTCTCGCGCCAAAACTCGGCATAGGAGCAGGGGTGCTTAGACCAATCACACGGGCCCCTCGCCTGTGGCGTGGCGTGACGTCACAAGGAGGGTGAGGCCTAACACAACGTCTCAACGTCTCCCTTGGTGGGGGGGGAGGCAGCGTTCGCCCCACTGTCCCCCCCACCTCTAACGTTTTTGTTATACTACCCTCTCTGTTTCACAGAACAGGCAAAATATTGCTGTAATTCTCTCTACAGAGCAATCACAGACCTCTCATTAGTTTTAACTGACAGCATTTAACATAAGCTTTCATATGACACCAACAAGTATATGTAATTTGAAAGCTTCAGTTTCTAGAGTCCCTAGAGCGACTAGCCTATTCTAGAAACTAGGAAAACTAGCTGAGGAGATTCTACATCTCCTCACACACGGGCTGAAGTGACCCGTAAAGTGAAGTGAGCCCTTTTCCTCCTTTTCCGTGTTCTTTTCTCTTCTGTTTTAATGCATGGTTTTAGTCTTGCTTTAATAACATTATCTTGGTGGCGGATGTAGGTGAAAAATGTTCACTAGTGAGTCCCATTCTTCAACGGCTTTTTCTAATCATTATAGTCACTGTGGAATGTGCATCTAATATAGCTGCTATTGTTGGATTAATGTTGAGTTTGATGCGCAGGGCTTTAGTAGCTTCACATTTAAGTAAGTAGTGCAATAGTGGCGCCTCTGCTTCTGTTTCACAGATATAACACTCTTTAACTATTGGGTTTATTACTTCCCATCAGCACTTGTAACCAAGTCTGAGTCTGTGTATGGCTACTGCAATGTCTCGGATATCTTTTTGTCAGGCATGATCGAAAGAGTAGTACCCAGTGGCTTGTTCGTACCATATCGCAGTGGATCTTCCTTCCGCTACTTTGGCTCTGTGGCGACTTTTGATAGTCGGGAGTATTTGCTTCTTGATTTGCTTCTTAATCTGTGAAAAACTCGGAGGTATTTGAACCTGTACAACAGGTAAAGCAGTGGCAGTTTTTGCTAGTGTGTCTGCCTTTTCATTACCATCTATGGAAATATGACTTGGTATCCATTTAGGATGATTGACAACCTAGATTCTTGGCTTCTTTTCCTATATGTTAGATATATGTGAGGAGTTTGTATATTATGTCTGTGCTGACTGGTTAACAATGCCTGGAGCGTAGATTTAGAGTCAGTATGAATGATGACATAATGTAAATTATTCTTAATTTTATAGTTTATGGCCACTTCAGGCATATAATTCTGTTTGCAATATTGAGCACCCACTATCATGCTCCAGTAAGCTTCATGCTTGTTAGTGTAAACTGCTGCCCCAGCAAAACCTCTTTCTTGATCAACTGATCCGTCTGTGAAGATGTGAGTCGTTGTAGATCTTGAGATGGTTTCCATCTGTCGTTCCATGACTGCTTTGAGCCTCAGCGAGTCACTGATGATTTTTTTAACGGGTAATCCTTCAATGATTATATTTAGACTCGATTCTTCCCTTGTAGGAGGCTGCAGAAAGTGTTGATATGGTCTATCCTGCCGAGTAGTTGTTGTTGTTTTAGATTTAGCTACTCAGAACGACGTGTCAATGTATCACGCCTATGGATAGCCAGTAAGTGAGTTAAGTTATTCGCGATATCCTTGTTACTGTGATATTTGGGTCAAAGTTTTATATGAATGTGGGGACTCCACCTTTTACCCTGTTTCTTTTTCGCTTTTGTTTTAGTGCACTGGTTTTAGTCTTGTTTTAATAACATTATCTAGGTGGCGGATGTAGATGCAGAATGCTCACTAATGAGTCCCATTCTTCAACGGCTTTTCTATTCATTGTAGTCGCGGTGGAATGTGCATTTAATGCAGCTGCTGTCGTTGGATTAATGTTGAGTTTGATGCGCAGGGCTTCAGTAGCTTCACATTCCAGTGAAGCAAATTCACTGGAATGGCATTCCATTCCAGTAAATACTGGTGGAGACAAACATGAGATCCAGCTTCGCCCGCCAGTGTGGGTTGGTTCCGTCGATTTAAGCAGACGAACTTCAGGCACTTCATCCAAAAGGTGTTCATATGTCTTCCGTTGGCGTCGGTTCTTGGTGAATCA
Source organism: Procambarus virginalis (assembly GCA_020271785.1). NCBI lineage: Eukaryota > Metazoa > Arthropoda > Malacostraca > Decapoda > Cambaridae > Procambarus > Procambarus virginalis. The sequence continues at coordinate 10,476 of WNGS01094455.1, forward strand.
AGTAGTAATTCACTTTGTTATTGAAGTCACCCGAGATGACAGTAGGTGACACCATGGTCACCAGTTAGCGTCATATATATATATATATATATATATATATATATATATATTATATATATATATATATATATATATATATATATATATATATATATATATATATATTATATATATATAGATATATATATATAATATATTGTGACGGTAACGTGATGGAAATGGTGGTCGGCAGTCTTCCAAATAGCAGATGTCAATGCTGGGCCACATACATTTAAGTTATAAAAAAAGGAAAAAAAAGAGTGACTGCTTGTCTAATAATCTGTGGTAAGGTAAGATACACGAAAACACAAAATTTAAAAAAGTACTTTACTTAATCTAGAAAACAAAATAAAATAAAGACAATCCTTGGCATTTAAAATAATGTAAAAGAAAAACACATAAAATTATATATAACTAATTGAAAAGGGGGGAACTGGTTACGTTAACAAAGATAAATGGTGCTGGGAATATATGCGCTAGCTATAAACCTCTTATTTGATCACACGAGGTGGGTCAAATTAGGTGTTCACAGCAGAAGCACGAGATATATTCTGGCTGAGAGAGCTGCAAGGGACTCCAACAATGACTGGCGATGAAATGTGATTGGCGTGGAGCGGGGGTGGTGTGTTGGTTGGCGGCCAATGAGAACGCAGGACGGCCGCAAGTCACTAGTTTGCTGGGAGCAGCAGTTGGCAGGTCGACCAGGTGTGCAGAAGTGGGGGGAAGGAGGGAGTTGCAGTTGCGAGTGGCTGTCTTGATATATACGTTAAGCCACTATAAAACGTATCTTGCATATTGTTGAGAACGTGATGAAGTAAAGAAATAGCAGGCTCAATCTCTGGGAAGAGATTATCGTCACAATATATATATTATATATATATATATATATATATATATATATATATATATATATATATATATATATATATATATATATATATATATATATATATATATATATATATATATATATATATGACGCTAACTGGTGACCATGGTGTCACCTACTGTCATCTCGGGTGACTTCAATACTCAAAGTGAATTACTACTTGATTCACCAAGAACCGACGCCAACGGAAGACATATTGAACACCTTTTGGATGAAGTGCCTGAAGTTCGTCTGCTTAAATCGACGGAACCAACCCACACTGGCCGGGCGAAGCTGGATCTCATGTTTGTCTCCACCAGTATTTACTGGAATGGAATGCCATTCCAGTGAATTTGCTTCACTGGAATGTGAAGCTACTGAAGCCCTGCGCATCAAACTCAACATTAATCCAACGACAGCAGCTGCATTAAATGCACATTCCACCGCGACTACAATGAATAGAAAAGCCGTTGAAGAATGGGACTCATTAGTGAGCATTCTGCATCTACATCCGCCACCTAGATAATGTTATTAAAACAAGACTAAAACCAGTGCACTAAAACAAAAGCGAAAAAGAAACAGGGTAAAAGGTGGAGTCCCCACATTCATATAAAACTTTGACCCAAATATCACAGTAACAAGGATATCGCGAATAACTTAACTCACTTACTGGCTATCCATAGGCCGTGATACATTGACACGTCGTTCTGAGTAGCTAAATCTAAAACAACAACAACTACTCGGCAGGATAGACCATATCAACACTTTCTGCAGCCTCCTACAAGGGAAGAATCGAGTCTAAATATAATCATTGAAGGATTACCAGTTAAAAAAATCATCAGTGACTCGCTGAGGCTCAAAGCAGTCATGGAACGACAGATGGAAACCATCTCAAGATCTACAACGACTCACATCTTCACAGACGGATCAGTTGATCAAGAAAGAGGTTTTGCTGGGGCAGCAGTTTACACTAACAAGCATGAAGCTTACTGGAGCATGAATAGTGGGTGCTCAATATTGCAAACAGAATTATATGCCCTGAAGTGGCCATAAACTATAAAATTAAGAATAATTTACATTATGTCATCATTCATACTGACTCTAAATCTACGCTCCAGGCATTGTTAACCAGTCAGCACAGACATAATATACAACTCCTCACATATATCTAACATATAGGAAAAGAAGCCAAGAATCTAGGGTTGTCAATCATCCTAAATTGGATACCAAGTCATATTTCCATAGATGGTAATGAAAAGGCAGACTCACTAGCAAAAACTGCCACTGCTTTACCTGTTGTACAGGTTCAAATACCTCCGAGTTTTTCACAGATTAAGAAGCAAATCAAGAAGCAAATACTCCCGACTATCAAAAGTCGCCACAGAGCCAAAGTAGCGGAAGGAAGATCCACTGCGATATGGTACGAACAAGCCACTGGGTACTACTCTTTCGATCATGCCTGACAAAAAGATATCCGAGACATTGCAGTAGCCATACACAGACTCAGACTTGGTTACAAGTGCTGATGGGAAGTAATAAACCCAATAGTTAAAGAGTGTTATATCTGTGAAACAGAAGCAGAGGCGCCACTATTGCACTACTTACTTAAATGTGAAGCTACTAAAGCCCTGCGCATCAAACTCAACATTAATCCAACAATAGCAGCTATATTAGATGCACATTCCACAGTGACTATAATGATTAGAAAAGCCGTTGAAGAATGGGACTCACTAGTGAACATTTTTCACCTACATCCGCCACCAAGATAATGTTATTAAAGCAAGACTAAAACCAGTGCATTAAAACAGAAGAGAAAAAGAAACACGGAAAAAGGAGGAAAACGGGCTCACTTCACTTTACGGGCTCACTTCAGCCCGTGTGTGAGGAGATGTAGAATCTCCTCAGCTAGTTTTCCTAGTTTCTAGAATAGGCTAGTCGCTCTAGGGACTCTAGAAACTGAAGCTTTCAAATTTACATATACTTGTTGGGTGTCATATGAAAGCTTATGTTAAATGCTGTCAGTTAAAACTAATGAGAGGTCTGTGATTGCTCTGTAGAGAGAATTACAGCAAAATTTGCCTGTTCTGTGAAACAGAGAGGGTAGTATAACAAAAACCGTTAGAGGTGGAGGGGGGACAGTGGGGCGAACGCTGCCTCCCCCCCCACCAAGGGAGACGTTGAGACGTTGTGTTAGGCCTCACCCTCCTTGTGACGTCACGCCACGCCACAGGCGAGGGGCCCGTGTGATTGGTCTAAGCACCCCTGCTCCTATGCCGAGTTTTGGCGCGAAAAGCTGTCATTGGAAGCGGCACGAGGGACAGTGCCGGCTTCCTGCTGATTGGTCAAGACAAGGTAGGGGGAGAAATATGGGCATGTGAGCCTCTCTAGCCGCCAAGAGAGTTTAGTTTGAATTGGGCAGCCAGGGTGTGAGTAGTGTCTAGGTGAGGGGTGGCGGGCCTGCCACCCCCACCACCGTTATCGCTCCTGTCGTTCTGTTTACTCATATTGCATGGCACTCCAGCCACCCTGGGTGTGTCGAAGCCCAAAATTGCGAGAAACTGGGACTTGGACTTTGAATTCCGCCCGACGTCGTCCATGGGGAGGTGACGCCGGCCAGTGTCACTCCTGTAACCCCAGTGTAAGAGCGAGTCATGCTCTGGTATGATGGGGTTGTTAGTGATCCCCATCCAAGTGTGTATGGCACGCGGCCACCCAGGCCGCCCTCTGGCCACCCAGGCCGCCCCTGGCCGCCCGCGGCCACCGCCGCCCAGCCAGCACCCACCCACCACCCACCCACCTTCCCGCGCGCGCGCGGCCCGGGTGGGGTGGGGTGCTGTGACGTCACGCGCCACCCGTGGCCACCCTCCTGAAGGCCACGCAGTGGCCACATGTTGGCCACCACCTTTGGCCACCCCCTTGGCCACATTCCCAGGACAGCCTAAGGCCACATCTTGTCGACGCACGAGGAGCAAGCTAAGTGTTGACAGCCAGGTGGTAAGGACCTGGGAAATGAGGAAATGTGTGGACGGAAACGTGAGTACTTTATCAGTGTATAACAGGGTCTCAGTTATATGAGAATAAGTGAAAAGTTGTGTGGGCCCCTAGCCCGGCCAGGCTAGGGAAGTAGCTGAGACGCCCGTCTGTGGCATGCCCAGGTGACTGTGGGGCAGTACCTGGAGAGGGAAATTGTCACTGTAAATCACGTAGTGTTATAATTATATATCTGTAGATATATTGTTGTGTGTAGACTGACTAGAGTTTGGGACCAGTCAGTGTAGAGAAATCATCATATAAATGATCCAGTCTGGCGATTCTGTATAATCGTCCAGCCTTGGTTAGTGCCATGGTACCTCATTATGTAATTAGGCCAGGTTAGAGTTAATTAAGCAGGCCCGTGGGGCAGGGTTATTAGTGGATATCCTGAGGTCTGTATATCACCTGTGATTAATTACATTGTTATGGAGGCCATTTCCATATGTTTCATTTGCATGTTGCATGTATGAGGTCGTGTGGTGAGTCAGTAGATGTGATCGCTGACTGATTGCCTAATGATGTCATTAGCATGGGGGGCATGCTGACGGTATCATTATGTGCAGGTTTGTGCAGTGTTATCAGGTATACGATATTACTGTCCTAGGAACTGTGTTGAGGATTTAAAGGGACCCTTTGAGTATTCAGGGAAATTCTCAGTCACTTAATGGGAGCGAGCAATTTGTTAATTTGCCTAATTATGGGAGAATTAGTGCCAGCTGTCCGCGTAGAGCGACGGTGTCTTATATTAACGTATATTGTCTTGCTGAAGCCACCGGGATCGGGCGATCTTTTGCAACGTTTGCAAGATTAGTGGGGCAGTAATATGAAGATACCTTGATTGTTGCAAAACCGTGTGTCACTACTGTGTGGGCAGAGTAATTAACGAGTTGCAGTAGTAGCAACCGTATGTGGGCAGTGCTATTTTATAATGTTTTGCATGCCATTATATGTGTGACCTATGTAACCTTAGGGTTACTTTGTTCTTTAAGTTGTGTGGAGTACTTAAGGATTCAGTGAGTTAATTAGGGGTAATTAACTGGATAAGGGGGTGCACACTTGAAGTTGTTGAATGAGTGAGTGCTGTTATGGGAGAACAGTGTTGAACTTGAGCTTGTGGGAATACGTGTCCGGTGCAATTAATTGTCCGTGTGACAATTAATTGACCACTCTAGCTAATTATGTAATTAGCATTCTCATCATGAATTCACGTAGTGGGAGAGGATCTGTCAGAGTCTGTCAGTGATAGTGCTAACGTCAGTTGCTCGAGACTAACTGCCTTTCAGGGTTGGGGCAATTAGTGGCTCATGATAATTAGTGGAGTAATTAACGTCTGGAGTCTTGAGGACTCAGATGACTCGGTAAAGCGAGGTCATGGGGTTAGCATAATACGTTATATTAATCATATTCTGTCTGGTGACAGTGGATTAAGTTGCACTCATTGTTAATTAGGGTAATTAACTCCTCTTCCGTGAATTCACAGTGTTTGATGAGACCTGCTTAGGCAGTGCGGAGTGAGACGTATTTATGTATGATTAATTATCGGTCCTGGTGACAGTTAATTAATTGCTCAAGGCTAATTAGGGTAATTAGCACTCATTAGTAAGTAAACGTAATTAGTGATACACAGACTGTTGAGAAGCCACCCACTTGGGGTAGGCTTAGTTAACGTAACTCAATTGGGATGTAATTAGTGGTCCGTTTGACCTTAATTAAGAATTACTCACTGAATACTTGCAAGGAGTCAAGTGTGATGTAATTTAAGAGTTTGAGTTATTGTGACAAGAGGACTTGTGTTAACGTAGAGTACTATCATGTTGTTGTCTAGAGTGAGACACTTGTTGTGATTAAAGTAGTACTTGTTGCTGACTGCTGTGATCAGTCAATTTCCATCATTATTCACATAATCAATGTTGTAATTGATTAAGGCAATTTCTTTTGGTTATCGTCTAATGACGAGGGTAAAGTAACTTAGGGATGAGTTGGGAGCCCCCACCACTCATCCCTAAGTTACTTTACCCTCGTCATTAGACGATAACAAAAGAAATTGCCTTAATCAATTACAACATTGATTATGTGAATAATGATGGAAATTGACTGATCACAGCAGTCAGCAACAAGTACTACTTTAATAACAACAAGTGTCTCACTCTAGACAACAACATGATAGTACTCTACGTTAACACAAGTCCTCTTGTCACAATAACTCAAACTCTTAAATTACATCACACTTGACTCCTTGCAAGTATTCAGTGAGTAATTCTTAATTAAGGTCAAACGGACCACTAATTACATCCCAATTGAGTTACGTTAACTAAGCCTACCCCAAGTGGGTGGCTTCTCAACAGTCTGTGTATCACTAATTACGTTTACTTACTAATGAGTGCTAATTACCCTAATTAGCCTTGAGCAATTAATTAACTGTCACCAGGACCGATAATTAATCATACATAAATACGTCTCACTCCGCACTGCCTAAGCAGGTCTCATCAAACACTGTGAATTCACGGAAGAGGAGTTAATTACCCTAATTAACAATGAGTGCAACTTAATCCACTGTCACCAGACAGAATATGATTAATATAACGTATTATGCTAACCCATGACCTCGCTTTACCGAGTCATCTGAGTCCTCAAGACTCCAGACGTTAATTACTCCACTAATTATCATGAGCCACTAATTGCCCCAACCCTGAAAGGCAGTTAGTCTCGAGCAACTGACGTTAGCACTATCACTGACAGACTCTGACAGATCCTCTCCCACTACGTGAATTCATGATGAGAATGCTAATTACATAATTAGCTAGAGTGGTCAATTAATTGTCACACGGACAATTAATTGCACCGGACACGTATTCCCACAAGCTCAAGTTCAACACTGTTCTCCCATAACAGCACTCACTCATTCAACAACTTCAAGTGTGCACCCCCTTATCCAGTTAATTACCCCTAATTAACTCACTGAATCCTTAAGTACTCCACACAACTAAAGAACAAAGTAACCCTAAGGTTACATAGGTCACACATATAATGGCATGCAAAACATAAATTAGCACTGCCCACATACGGTTGCTACTTCTGCAACTCGTTAATTACTCTGCCCACACAGTAGTGACACACGGTTTTGCAACAATCAAGGTATCTTCATATTACTGCCCCACTAATCTTGCAAACGTTGCAAAAGATCGCCCGATCCCGGTGGCTTCAGCAAGACAATATACGTTAATATAAGACACCGTCGCTCTACGCGGACAGCTGGCACTAATTCTCCCATAATTAGGCAAATTAACAAATTGCTCGCTCCCATTAAGTGACTGAGAATTTCCCTGAATACTCAAAGGGTCCCTTTAAATCCTCAACACAGTTCCTAGGACAGTAATATCGTATACCTGATAACACTGCACAAACCTGCACATAATGATACCGTCAGCATGCCCCCCATGCTAATGACATCATTAGGCAATCAGTCAGCGATCACATCTACTGACTCACCACACAACTCATACATGCAACATGCAAATGAAACATATGGAAATGGCCTCCATAACAATGTAATTAATCAACAGGTGATATACAGACCTCAGGATATCCACTAATAACCCTGCCCCACGGGCCTGCTTAATTAACTCTAACCTGGCCTAATTACATAATGAGGTACCATGGCACTAACCAAGGCTGGACGATTATACAGAATCGCCAGACTGGATCATTTATATGATGATTTCTCTACACTGACTGGTCCCAAACTCTAGTCAGTCTACACACAACAATATATCTACAGATATATAATTATAACACTACGTGATTTACAGTGACAATTTCCCTCTCCAGGTACTGCCCCACAGTCACCTGGGCGTGCCACAGACGGGCGTCTCAGCTACTTCCCTAGCCTGGCCGGGCTAGGGGCCCACACAACTTTTCACTTATTCTCATATAACTGAGACCCTGTTATACACTGATAAAGTACTCACGTTTCCGTCCACACATTTCCTCATTTCCCAGGTCCTTACCACCTGGCTGTCAACACTTAGCTTGCTCCTCGTGCGTCGACAAGATGTGGCCTTAGGCTGTCCTGGGAATGTGGCCAAGGGGGGGGCCAAAGGTGGTGGCCAACATGTGGCCACTGCGTGGCCTTCAGGAGGGTGGCCACGGGTGGCGCGTGACGTCACAGCACCCCACCCCACCCGGGCCGCGCGCGCGCGGGGAAGGTGGGTGGGTGGTGGGTGGGTGCTGGCTGGGCGGCGGGGGGCGCGGGCGGCCAGGGGCGGCCTGGGTGGCCAGAGGGCGGCCTGGGTGGCCGCGTGCCATACACACTTGGATGGGGGATCACTAACAACCCCATCATACCAGAGCATGACTCGCTCTTACACTGGGGTTACAGGAGTGACACTGGCCGGCGTCACCTCCCCATGGACGACGTCGGGCGGAATTCAAAGTCCAAGTCCCAGTTTCTCGCAATTTTGGGCTTCGACACACCCAGGGTGGCTGGAGTGCCATGCAATATGAGTAAACAGAACGACAGGAGCGATAACGGTGGTGGGGGTGGCAGGCCCGCCACCCCTCACCTAGACACTACTCACACCCTGGCTGCCCAATTCAAACTAAACTCTCTTGGCGGCTAGAGAGGCTCACATGCCCATATTTCTCCCCCTACCTTGTCTTGACCAATCAGCAGGAAGCCGGCACTGTCCCTCGTGCCGCTTCCAATGACAGCTTTTCGCGCCAAAACTCGGCATAGGAGCAGGGGTGCTTAGACCAATCACACGGGCCCCTCGCCTGTGGCGTGGCGTGACGTCACAAGGAGGGTGAGGCCTAACACAACGTCTCAACGTCTCCCTGGTGGGGGGGGAGGCAGCGTTCGCCCCACTGTCCCCCCTCCACCTCTAACGGTTTTTGTTATACTACCCTCTCTGTTTCACAGAACAGGCAAATTTTGCTGTAATTCTCTCTACAGAGCAATCACAGACCTCTCATTAGTTTTAACTGACAGCATTTAACATAAGCTTTCATATGACACCCAACAAGTATATGTAAATTTGAAAGCTTCAGTTTCTAGAGTCCCTAGAGCGACTAGCCTATTCTAGAAACTAGGAAAACTAGCTGAGGAGATTCTACATCTCCTCACACACGGGCTGAAGTGAGCCCGTAAAGTGAAGTGAGCCGTTTTCCTCCTTTTTCCGTGTTTCTTTTCTCTTCTGTTTTAATGCACTGGTTTTAGTCTTGCTTTAATAACATTATCTTGGTGGCGGATGTAGGTGAAAAATGTTCACTAGTGAGTCCCATTCTTCAACGGCTTTTCTAATCATTATAGTCACTGTGGAATGTGCATCTAATATAGCTGCTATTGTTGGATTAATGTTGAGTTTGATGCGCAGGGCTTTAGTAGCTTCACATTTAAGTAAGTAGTGCAATAGTGGCGCCTCTGCTTCTGTTTCACAGATATAACACTCTTTAACTATTGGGTTTATTAATTCCCATCAGCACTTGTAACCAAGTCTGAGTCTGTGTATGGCTACTGCAATGTCTCGGATATCTTTTTGTCAGGCATGATCGAAAGAGTAGTACCAGTGGCTTGTTCGTACCATATCGCAGTGGATCTTCCTTCCGCTACTTTGGCTCTGTGGCGACTTTTGATAGTCGGGAGTATTTGCTTCTTGATTTGCTTCTTAATCTGTGAAAAACTCGGAGGTATTTGAACCTGTACAACAGGTAAAGCAGTGGCAGTTTTTGCTAGTGTGTCTGCCTTTTCATTACCATCTATGGAAATATGACTTGGTATCCAATTTAGGATGATTGACAACCCTAGATTCTTGGCTTCTTTTCCTATATGTTAGATATATGTGAGGAGTTGTATATTATGTCTGTGCTGACTGGTTAACAATGCTGGAGCGTAGATTTAGAGTCAGTATGAATGATGACATAATGTAAATTATTCTTAATTTTATAGTTTATGGCCACTTCAGGGCATATAATTCTGTTTGCAATATTGAGCACCCACTATTCATGCTCCAGTAAGCTTCATGCTTGTTAGTGTAAACTGCTGCCCCAGCAAAACCTCTTTCTTGATCAACTGATCCGTCTGTGAAGATGTGAGTCGTTGTAGATCTTGAGATGGTTTCCATCTGTCGTTCCATGACTGCTTTGAGCCTCAGCGAGTCACTGATGATTTTTTTAACGGGTAATCCTTCAATGATTATATTTAGACTCGATTCTTCCCTTGTAGGAGGCTGCAGAAAGTGTGATATGGTCTATCCTGCCGAGTAGTGTTGTTGTTTTAGATTTAGCTACTCAGAACGACGTGTCAATGTATCACGGCCTATGGATAGCCAGTAAGTGAGTTAAGTTATTCGCGATATCCTTGTTACTGTGATATTTGGGTCAAAGTTTATATGAATGTGGGGACTCCACCTTTTACCCTGTTTCTTTTCGCTTTTGTTTTAGTGCACTGGTTTTAGTCTTGTTTTAATAACATTATCTAGGTGGCGGATGTAGATGCAGAATGCTCACTAATGAGTCCCATTCTTCAACGGCTTTTCTATTCATTGTAGTCGCGGTGGAATGTGCATTTAATGCAGCTGCTGTCGTTGGATTAATGTTGAGTTTGATGCGCAGGGCTTCAGTAGCTTCACATTCCAGTGAAGCAAATTCACTGGAATGGCATTCCATTCCAGTAAATACTGGTGGAGACAAACATGAGATCCAGCTTCGCCCGGCCAGTGTGGGTTGGTTCCGTCGATTTAAGCAGACGAACTTCAGGCACTTCATCCAAAAGGTGTTCAATATGTCTTCCGTTGGCGTCGGTTCTTGGTGAATCAAGTAGTAATTCACTTTGAGTATTGAAGTCACCCGAGATGACAGTAGGTGACACCATGGTCACCAGTTAGCGTCATATATATATATATATATATATATATATATATATATATATATATATATATATATATATATATATATATATATATGTGACGATAATCTCTTCCCAGAGATTGAGCCTGCTATTTCTTTACTTCATCACGTTCTCAACAATATGCAAGATACGTTTTATAGTGGCTTAACGTATATATCAAGACAGCCACTCGCAACTGCAACTCCCTCCTTCCCCCCACTTCTGCACACCTGGTCGACCTGCCAACTGCTGCTCCCAGCAAACTAGTGACTTGCGGCCGTCCTGCGTTCTCATTGGCCGCCAACCAACACACCACCCCGCTCCACGCCAATCACATTTCATCGCCAGTCATTGTTGGAGTCCCTTGCAGCTCTCTCAGCCAGAATATATCTCGTGCTTCTGCTGTGAACACCTAATTTGACCCACCTCGTGTGATCAAATAAGAGGTTTATAGCTAGCGCATATATTCCCAGCACCATTTATCTTTGTTAACGTAACCAGTTTCCCCCTTTTCAATTAGTTATATATAATTTTATGTGTTTTTCTTTTACATTATTTTAAATGCCAAGGAATTGTCTTTATTTTATTTTGTTTTCTAGATTAAGTAAAGTACTTTTTTAAATTTTGTGTTTTCGTGTATCTTACCTTACCACAGATTATTAGACAAGCAGTCACTCTTTTTTTTCCTTTTTTTATAACTTAAATGTATGTGGCCCAGCATTGACATCTGCTATTGGAAGACTGCCGACCACCATTTCCATCACGTTACCGTCACAATATATATATATATAT
>WNGS01094489.1:0-11022 GCA_020271785.1 Procambarus virginalis
TTGTAGGTAGTGTGGTAGGCTTTTAACAGTCTCAGGAGACTATGGATTTGCGTTCTGGTTCTCTGTCTGGAATGGCCATTCCAGGGCGCAAAGCCAGGGTAGGTTGATTCGGGGAAGAAACTGTCACCCATGCAGCAGAGGTCCCCTCTACACGGTGCCGAAAGTCTCCAATGCAAAGGCAAACACCAATACGATTGGTTCCAACGCCGTCGCATGAACTGTCAGAACGAGGTTGACGGCAACAATGAACTGCCCTACGGGCTCCAGTTCCGGAGTTAATCTCAAAGTTGTTAAAAGAAGGCACAGGGACTCCAAACCCGGAGACCACCGTGGTCAGACCGGAGAAGAACCACCCCAGCAAGGGCAAGAACGACCCCAGCCTCCTGAAGCAGAGCCTGGGCCGCACGAGCCCCAGGAGGTGGACCTCAGAGTCCCGCACCGACGGGTTCCAGACAGAGATCGTCACAGCCCACTTTCACCCGAGACCGGCTTCCTTCATGACCAAGTAGAAGGAAGAATGATAATTAGTAATTACAACAATTATTATTATTATTATTATTATTATTATTATTATTATTATTATTATTATTATTATTATTATAATATAACTACTTACTAATTATTACTCTTCCTTCTTCTTGGTCATGAAGGAAGAGTAATAATTAGTAATTGCAACAATTATTGTTATTATTATAATTATTATAATTAATTATTGTTATTATTATAATTATTTATTGTTATTATTATAATTATTATAATTATTGCTATTATTATAATTATTATAATTAATAAGTAATTACTAATTATCACTCTTCCTTCTACTGAGTGGGCTCAGTAGCCTGAGTGGGCTCAGTCACCCTGACTGTCTACATCAATTATTTTGCGTACTTTAAGAATAAGGAAAACAAAGAGATTAAATGGTCTGCGCTTATCTTCCCCAAGAGATTGGCGGCCTCGGACAAGTACAGGTTTAGTTTAGTTCATTTATGATGTACCCCATCCTGTAGGCGGTAGCAGAAAACGTTACAGAGGCACATAATGCAGTCATCCTTCTAAGGTTTCTCAACGTCAAGAAACTGTTGTATTATAGCACCCTCTCGTAACCTACCAGAGGACCCAAAACAGATACGGGACAGTACGACAATTTCGCGAGCCGCTTCCATTTTCTAATACGACGATTTTTGCCCTTAGGTAAAGTATACGTCAAAATGCGACGCTCTATTCAAGAGGACGTGTTCATAATGGTACAAGAACTGGTAGCGACTCCTGCAGTTGACGTGATGTCCCGTTTTCTGTTCGTTGGTCCTCGGGTTAGTTAGGTTCGGGCACCTTAAAACAAGAGTTTAGTGACGTTGGGAATGTTTAGGAGGACGTGCTGAGTGAGGAACCACTGCACTCTGCGGTGAGAGTTGCCACCATGTGTGTTGCCGGAACCCACACAAAAGATTTTGTTAAGCAGCGCCAAAAACACAGTAAATATCAGAAATTTGATGAAGTTGTTGGTAATGAATCCTTCCTCAGGATTGTTAAGGTAGTAAAGTTATTGATGGCCAGGGTGTAGTGTCTGGTTGTAGTTGGGTAGCATGCAAGAGTGGTGGCGGGCCAGTGGTAATGTCTGTTGTTCCTCCTGGAGCTACATCCTCCCTCCCGACCACGCAACAACAACATAGCAGCACGGGAAGATAATAATAGCAACACTGCTCCTTCGTGTTTATATATGTGTGGATGTAGCACACATACAAGTAGAGCTTCACCTCTTTAGCTACGTCATAGAGACATTGCTGGCAGGTGCAGTTGTAGTTGACTTGTTGGGAGTCTAACAGCGACTCTGGTAGCATTGGCATGGGAATTTGGGGGACGATTTTGTTCCAGATATTCCGCACTTCGATGGGTCTGGGTGACTGAAAAATATGTTATTGATGAGGACATGTGTGAAATATACTACTTCACAGCATATTTTGATGAGGGGACTAATGGAACATAATGCCTGAAACATGTTTTTGAGCCAACGAAACTATTGCATAGTGCATGTTTGCTTAAATATATGAGGAACACAGCTGTGAAAAATTGGTTATTCATAAGTAATGCTTCTCAGTGTTTATGGTCAAGAAATACAATATTTAACAAGTCCGTTAAAGTTAACAAGTTAACTAGGGTCTGTGGTGTCTGTGTATAACTGAGATAGTCTTGGTAGTAAGGTTGATGTAAAGTCATTCCTGGTTACTGACTTTAATACTTAAACTGATTACATGATAGAGTAGCTCCCAAGCTTGGCAGGCGTCCTGTGCGCTATTGTTTACCTCCTCTAGTGGCGTCCAGCCGCCGCACATAGAAAACGGATGGTACCATTTTCTGTGAACATGACATCCCTCCTTTTCTTTAAAAAGAATGAATACAGGATGTCTACCATGCTTGTAGCACAAAGCAAAGTTATTGACACAAAGTAAGTTATTAACATATCAAGAGATATTGCATACATTTAACATTAATTAAACACACAAAGAATTTAAACAATCTTTACCACAAAGGATTTCAATGTTAAAAATACATATGCAATGTTAAACAAACATGAAAGAAACTGTAATACAAAGTTACAAAATATTGAATGAGAGATCTGCATTATTCAAACAATATTAAATTTAGTTCAGCATAACAAGTAAATACTTTGCATTACATAGGAACACAATTAATCATCATATCGTGTAGGGCGTTTAACATGACGTTTTGGACGAGAGTCCTTAAATACAAAAATCCCTCGATGAATTGTTTATCGAGTTATAACTCATTTTTTCTTTTTCTTTTGCACGACTTTGCACTTCATCATTTTCTACACTATTTGGAATCACTTTGAAATAAGCCATATTACGTGTTATACTATGATCTCTATTACTCGCTGTTACCATAGTTCCTTTTACACTAATCACTTTATATGGTTTTGTATCATACGGCATATCTAGCTTTCCCTCTTTTTTCTTTTTAACGAGAACAGTATCTCCAACCTTTATGAATTGTTCCTTTGCACGTTGATCATGAGCAATTTTCATTTTGCCCTTGGCTAGTGCATCCTTCTGAGCGAGACGTTTATCCGTTACCTTGGCTGGCATGACAGGTAGTGCGATTCTCATAGGACGTCCAAATAAAAGTTCGCCAGGCGACTTGCCCAGTGTTCCATGCGGTGTTGCACGGTAGTTCCTGAGAAAAGCATACATAGCTTGTTTCCAGGATCGTCCTTCGGCATGAGCACAGCGTACAGCTTTCATGAGAGGTTGCATGAATCTCTCTACTTCTCCATTTGCTTGAGGATGTAGTGGCATCACACGGCGGTGTTTGAATCCAATATGCTCAGCAAAGTTGACAAAGTCTTGTCCATTAAATGGCGGTCCATTGTCCGTCTTGACAACTTCAGGAATGCCAAAGTTTGAAAAGATCTTGTCGAGTTTCGGGATGACAGCCTTTGCAGATGTGGAAGTGATGATTTCTACTTCTGGATAACGTGAGTGATCATCAATGACTACCATCAAGTACTCTCCAGTTGGTAGCGGTCCACAGAAATCCATCGATACTTCCATCCATGGTGCAGCAGGTAGTGGTGAAGGTTGTAGAGGTGTTGGTCTTGAAGTATCCACTGCAGCTTGGCAAGGGACACAGGCATCATGCATGTCCTTAGCTTGACGATCAATGCCAGGAAACCACACCTTTTCTCGTAGCAGCTGTTTGGTCCTTACAAGACCTTGGTGTCCTTGATGTGCAAGCTTCAGAGCACGTTGCTGGAGAACAGCTGGAATGACGATACGAGTACCTCGCAGCACGGTGTCGCGTTGTTGCGTAACACTTAATTCTGTCTGGATGCGTTCAAGTGCTTTGAATGCATCTTGGTCAACTCCTGAGGGTGGGATGCGTGGAAACTTTTTCTTAGTCAATGCATCCACTGTTGCTTGCAGAGTTGGGTCCTCTAGGGTTGCAGTACGGATTTCATCAAGAGTGAGAGCCTTAGGGACTGCATCACAGGTTACAGAGTGTACATATTCCTCGGCAACTTGCTGATGCTTGGTGATGGTGAAACTGTTGGCAGGATGTCGACTGATGTAATCAGCGGGATTGCCTGCACCTGGCTTGTATTTCACCGTAAAGTTGTATGGTTGCAGACGAAGAGCCCATCTCTCAATGCGAGCTGGTGGTTTGGACTTTGGATTATTGAAGATGGTCTCCAACGGTTTGTGGTCAGTGACTATCGTGGTAAAGGGTGCACCAAGCAGATACACATTGAAGTGTTCACAGCCCCATACAAGAGCAAGAGCTTCCTTCTCTGTCTGACTGTATCGTTGCTCAACATCTGTGAGAGAACGGCTGGCGTAGGCAATTACTACTCTTGAATCTGGTTGACCAGGTTTGTGTTGGGCTAACACAGCACCTAAACCAACAGGACTAGCATCCACCGTTAACTCAGTGTCCATTGATGGATCAAAGTATGCAGCAGTCGCATTTTCTACTAGTGCATCTTTCACAGCATCAAATGCATTTTGCTCGACATCGCTCCAGTACCATGATGCATTTTTCTTCAGGAGCTCACGTAGAGGCTTCGTAATGGTAGCAAAATCTGGAATGAAGCGAGAACAGTAGTTTGCCATTCCCAGAAAACTATGTACTTCAGTGGATGTTGAAGGAGGTGCAGCATTCTTGATATCTGCAACTTTCTTAGGATCTGGAGACAGACCTTTGTCACTAAGTACATGTCCAAAGAATTCAATTTTATGTTGATTGAACTCACACTTTGCTCGGCTTAGCGTCAAATTCTTTTCTCGTAAGCGTTGCAATGTTGCACGAAGAGCTTTGTCGTGTTCAGCTTGGGTACGGCCATAAACAATGATGTCATCAGACATGTTGTCAGCATTAGGTATATCTTGCAATACCTGGCTGATGATGTGCTGGAATACTTCAGCAGCACTGTTAATACCAAAACTCAGGCGCTTGTACCTATACAGACCTCGATGTGTCGTAAACGTTGTGATGAATCGACTCTCATCATCAAGTTCAAGCTGATGATAGCCCTTGTTTAAATCTAACTTGCTGAATACAGTTGCACCATTCAAGCGGTATATCATATCATCTACAGTGGGTGTAGGATGGCGTTCACGCATTATTGCCTTGTTGGGAACACGCATGTCTACACAAATGCGTATCTCATCTGGATTCTTCGGCTTTGGTGGAGTGACAATTGGGCTTACCCATGGTGTTGGGCCTGTTACCGGTTCAATGATATCTAGTTCTATCAGCCTATCCAGTTCGGCATCGACTTTCTTGCGAGTATGGAATGGTTGTCGGCGATGTGGTTGGGCAACTGGAATTACATCTGGGTTGATATGCAGATGTACCTTGCTATCAGTATAACAACCTATGGATTTAAACCGATCAGAAAATTCAGCAACAATAGCATCAACATTGTTTGCAGATTCCACTGCTACAGCATTAGAAAGCTGAAGTAGCCCCAATTTGGTTGAAGTCTTGTAACTGAGTAAAGACTCCTTTGCATTCCTAACAACATGGAATGTAGTAATGAGCATTGCATTCTTTGACTTAATCTCTGCAGTGAAAGTTCCAATCACTGGTAAGGCTACCTTTGAAGCATAGGCAGTGGCTTTGCCATTATAGTTTTCAAGCTTTGGGAACTGTTTTTTAAATTTTTCATAGTGGCACTCAGCAATGGTGTCAATGTTTGATCCAGTGTCAATGAGAATTTTGAGACAAATGCCAGCAATGTATACTATAGTCTCTGGGTTGTTTGGAAGATCATTCCATTTTGTGATTGATTGTACTCCATAAATATAATCACATTCACTGTCATCTGAGACTGGTTGTAATGAAATGTTGTCTTGTATATTATTAACATTCTTGATTTGAGGTGCAATATTGTGTTTGCCACCTCGACTCCTATGACTTGATCCTCGTACATTGCTTTTATTTATTGATTGTGGTTTCTTTAGTGCGGAACGACACATAGCACCAAAATGATTTAGTTTTCTACACTCATAGCACTTCTTACCTTGTGCAGGACAAACATTATCTTGGTGTGGGTAGTCTCCTCCACAATTGTAACATTTATTATTGACAACCTCTGATGTGAGTCGTTGTGACTGCTTGAGTCTTGTTCCATGACTCCAGTTGTGATGTGGTTCTCGGCTCAATTTAATGTTAGGTTTGGCATGATATCTTCTATGATCATGGTGTCCTCCCTGAACCTTACATACTTCATGACTGTTAGTAACAGTGGCAGAACCGTTGTTGGCACTGCACTCCATGGCACGAGCATCACGTGCAGCATCTTCCATTCGACGAGCCATATCCAGTATCTTGGTAAGAGAACTTTCATCATCAACAAGTTCTAGAGCTCTTCGACGAAGACGTGTAGATGTGCATGTTTCAATTATTTGCTGTTTGATTTCTTTGTCAACATCAGCAAACTCACAATGGGTTGCTAAACCCTGCAGACGTGTATGGTATTGATCAACAGTTTCATTAGAGAGTTGTTTTGCTCTCCTGAAATGCATAATTTCCATAGCAGTATTTTGCCTTGGTTTGAAATGCTCAGTTAATTTGGCCTTGGCAGTGTCATAATCTTTGGCACCACCAGTGTCTTTCAGTGTATCAAAGATGTCACAAACTCTATCACCTGCATAGTGAAGTAGAAAGGCACGCTTTCTTTCAGCACTTTTGATATCAGAAACTATCAACAAATTTTCAAACCTTTTAAGCCATTTGACCCACCTCTGTGACAGGTTTGTCTGGTCACAGTCAGGATCAAATGCAGGAAACTGAGGTATATTTGCCATTTTTACTGAATAAATTTAAACTTATCACTTAAAATGTTCCTCAGAATATATAACACTTACTGCACTGTATATGTTATTCAAGAATTCACTGTAATTACTTTAATTTTGCAAAGCACACAAGCATTTTAATGCAAAAGTTCACAACAGTGCACAACACAGCAGCAACTGACTTCTTACCTAGCCCTTGTGTACATGTGCTGTTCCTACTCACAGCAACACAGCAGTTGTTAGCAGTTGGTACAGCAGTTGTCAGCAGTTGGTACAGCAGTTGGCAGCAGTTGGTACAGCAGTTGACAGCAGTAGGCAGCAGTTGGTTCACAGCGTGAAGAATTTTGTAGCACGAAGCGTCGTTTCGTAACCAAAACATCGGGTTTTGTACACTGCATCAAAGCGTCGTTTCGTACACAGCGTCGGCAGATTCCTCTCACAGCATCACTCAGCACAGCTTGGGTAGCACACAGCATTGGCCAGCACACAGCAACGGCCAGCACATAGCAACGATCAGCACACAGCAACAGTCAGCACACAGCATGGGGTTGCATACAGCATCGGGTATGGTGCTCACAGACAGCTTCTCCTTCCTCCTCTGGGCGAGACAGCATGCTCCTTCCTTGTGTTTTGTTGAACAAAATACCTGCGTTCCCAGTTCATCCTCGTCGCCAGTGTGGTGTCTGTGTATAACTGAGATAGTCTTGGTAGTAAGGTTGATGTAAAGTCATTCCTGGTTACTGACTTTAATACTTAAACTGATTACATGATAGAGTAGCTCCCAAGCTTGGCAGGCGTCCTGTGCGCTATTGTTTACCTCCTCTAGTGGCGTCCAGCCGCCACACATAGAAAACGGATGGTACCATTTTCTGTGAACATGACAGGGTCCGGCTAGGACAGTTAGGCTCGTTCTCGATGCATGGTCGAGAATTCCTGATTTGAATCCCGGGTGGGACAGAAGTGGTTAGGCACACTTCCCTTCACCTAATGACATGTCCACCTAGCAGAAAGTAGGGACTCAGGAGTTAGTCAGCTTGTTATGGGGGTTGCATTCTGGGCGGGGTCAGTAATTCGAACTGGGGGGTGGGGACCTTGATATAAGCAAATCGTGTATGAATACACTGTCTTCCTGTGTCCCACCCCAACAACTTGAACTGGACGGTAGAGCGACGGTCTCGCTTCATGCAGGGTCAGTGTTCAATCCCCGACCGTCCAAGTGATTGGGCTCCATTTCTTTCTTTCGTCCGATCCCAAATTCTTATCCTGATCCCTTCCATGTGCTATAAAGTCGTGACGGCTTGGCGCGTTCTCCTGATAGTTTCCTTCCATTCCTGTCCCCCTACACAATGAATATAATATAAGTCGTAGAGAGTGCAAACACGAGCATCCAAAATAATGGATGCATTAAAAATAAAAACCTTCGATGTCAAAAATCAACGAAATCAATTTTATTTTGTTGTTGTATGGTAAATACAACGCACATCTTCAAGAAACTGTTGGATACACACTGAGAACACTATGATCTCGGGACGGAGGATTGTGAGCACCTTCGTCTCTAGATCCCAGTGTTGGCTGGTGTTTGGCGTCACACTAACGCTCTCTTACGATCATTATGCTCTAATGATCATAAGAGTGTGGGTGCATTGTAATAGTCATAGTACTCCTAGAGGTACAATATAATACCGTTTAGTTGTTGCAGCAGCTACCCAGAAGGTAGAAAAGCCAGGAGCTGCGCTGAACCAACCTCGAATCAATCCTGGTAACTTTGACTGAATGTCAACCCAACGCCATTCTTGGATACTGTTCCCACTGGGTAACAGTAGTTGCAGTGGAAGATTTAGTTCAGTATTCCAAATTTCGTATTAATTAAATTTTCCTTGTAGACTAGTTGAACCATATTTTGTTCTGGTATTATTTGCCATAGGAACCTGGTCTCATCAAACTAGTGAGATTTGAAGCATTACCTGTTGGAGATGGTTAGTGTTCCCTGTTTATAACCTTAACAAAAATTGTCTCTCAATCTTTCTCATGTGGTCTCACCACTCCCTTTTCTCTATGTATTTGTATCTATGCTTTCATAATATTATCTGCCATTTGTTAAGCAAATCATTGTATACAATAATCAGCAGGTTTTGTTTAAGTTACTGGCCTCTCTTACCCTGCAAACTAAATTAAATCGCTTAATATTTGACAGAATTATAATTGTCTGAACTTAATATTCAAATTGCTCACAAGCAATAAATAATATTTTTTTATTAATGTTGCAGCTTTCTTGGGGTAACAAACAAAGAATTTGTGGTCGTAGCCGTTTATGCATTTTCTCAATTAAAATCTTTGTCGCATTAATGGATATCAGTATATATCAAAATGATGTATCTCTCATATATTAGGTCTCTGATTTATTATGCTGCACCCATGCTTGCTCTAGTGCCTGAGAGAATGCTTGGAGGGCTGGAAAAGATGCAAAACGAAGCCATGAGGATTATCCTCGGATGCCCCCGTACAACTAAATTACTAAACATGAGGAAGGAACTGAATATTTCATGTGTAAGTGATCGTATCTCTGAAATTAATGCTTTAATTGGTATCAAGATGCTTAGGTTAACCCACCCTAACCCTCTGCACTGATGTCCTCCAAGCCTTCTTCCTTGAAGGTCAGCATCCCTCCAAATGGATTATCAAAACTGCCACTGTGCTCAGAATGTATAACTTTCATCACCTCTACCAAGAGAGACAACAACGACACTTTCATGCCCATGGGAGATCACTCCTTTCCAAATTACTGTCCCTCCTTTCCCACCCAAGAAGCTGATTAAAGAACAAGTCTTGCTTCGACAAGAAGCAAAGTACAATGCCTTAAGCCAAATTGATGCTTTAGTCAGAGAGCGCTCCCTTTCCCAGATTATTTACACTGATGGATCCTTGCATCAGTCCCATGGCGCAGCTGGAAGTGCAGTTGTTGTGACAGGGAGAGATGGTTCCTTCTCCCATGAGTGTGGAGCGCGACAGGTAACTGGGCCTCGACCACTCTATAAACAGAATTGGTTGCCATAATCCTTGCACTCGAGCGCGTATATGAATCCAAAGTTGACACGTTAATTGTAAGTGACTCCTTGTCATCCTTGACTGCCCTCAGCTCCCCAAGGCATAATGTGTGATATGCTTATCTCTGAAGCAAGATACAGATATAATGAAATAATCAATGATGGAGTCAGAGTCTGTTTCCTGTGAATTCTTTCCCATACTGGTCTCCGAATGCATGATAGAACTGATGAGTTGGCCAAGACTTTTGCTCATAAAGATGGAATTGACTACCAACTTGGACTGCCTTTGAGCAGCCTGAGGGCAGTAATATTCCGGGAACATCAATTAAATTTCGGAGACTTGAGGCAAAGTGAAATTCTCACCAGTTACTCCATCTATCATCATTCTATTATGCAGGAAGTACCGCACGTCTATAGATCATCCAATAAGGTTAGCAGACTTCTAGATGTTACCACTGCTAGGCTTAGGCTCGGCTACAAGAACCTCTGGGAATTTGTAACATCTGCTGATGTAGATTTGACTAAATGTAAACTCTGTCAGCAGAACTATTCGCATACTTTGTGTCATTATATAATGGAATGTGAAAAAATCGCGGAATTTAGAGATAACACCATCAACAGTGTCCAAGAAATGTGTAAGTACTTCATTCATAATGATGTACTGCCCGAAATCTTAGCGAAGTATCCAAAATTTGCTTACTGTAGGTAATGCATGCACATGACTGTAAAGCTGCCGCCCAGTTGGGTGGGTGTGGAGCAAGACTAGTAACTGTGTGACTCATCATAGATGTAAAGTGCCTTGTATAGTGACTGTTGTGAGCCTCTTGTAATGTCACTTGTGACACAAAAGATTATTGATGTGTGTATTTGTGTGGGTGATTAAATATGAATGTGTATGTATAAATATGTGTACGTATATATATGTACATGTATGTATGAGTATGAACATGAGTATATATAACATTAATAATTTTGTATTATCGTCAAAAGATTGTTATTTGCTTAGCTAAACGAACTAGAGGGTTCAGTTCCTGAACCGATTAAGTGCCTCTGTAATCCTTTACACCACCGCCCACGGGATGGGTATGGGGTGCATAATAAAGAAAGAAATTGAATTGAATTGTATATTTTCTTCAGTTCCTCATCGCAAATTATAATGGTAC
>WNGS01094502.1:0-10065 GCA_020271785.1 Procambarus virginalis
GCAACAATTCATTAATCTTTGGAAGGTTGCTGGCATTTTTAAGACCAAAGGCATAACGTTATACTGAAAACAACCATCAGTGTTACAAAAGCGAATATTCACTAGCTCGACTTGTGAAAGCACTTGATGATATCCCTTGGACAAATCGAGTTTAGATATATATTGACAATGACCATTAAGCCGATACAATCCTCTAGCAATGCAATGGGAAAGTGTCTACTTCAGTTACTTTATTTAACCGCCTGTAATCAGTACACAGGCGCCAACTCCCATCCGGTTTAGGAACTAATAACATGGTGAATACCAGGAACTCAGACTGATGTAACTAGACCATTTTCCAGGAGGAACTCTACTTCCCTCCTGATAATATCTCTCTTTTCTGGAGATACTCTATACGGATGCATACGAATAGGGTTGTGTCCTGAGCTGAATATCATGGCTCAAAATAGAGGTCTGGGTAGGACTTCTCCCAAGCAGATTAGAATACTGGCGTAGTAACATTCTCAACTCTCCCGTTTAACCCTCATCCAAATGTCCCACATTTTCTCAAAGCTAGAATTATAAAAGGTAGGATTAGACAAGTCATCAGATATATGGTTCTCAGGGGTGACTGTGTCCTGTACCACCCATGACACTGGCCTAGAGCTTGAAATACTTTTAACCTGTTAATATACACTACCAAAACCTTGGAAGGGTCCTGCATACTTATAACTTTATATGTTAACTGAGAACGTCTCCAACAACTTCAACGGACCTTCAAAATGATGAGCTAAGAAGTTTCCACTCTGGACTTTAAAACAAGAACAAGATCACCTGGCTGAAAACATCTCAACTTCACCCTGAACTTCTTGTCATGGTGTTGTTTCATCTTCATCTACGACTTCTTCAGGTGCTCGCTTGCCACGTCTTGGTACTTCTTTAACTTCGACTGGATCTCACTCAACAGACGACTTCCATCAGGAGAGAGACGTTTCCCAACAACCTTTCACTCAGCAACTGGATTGGCCCTCTCACTTGGTGTCCGAAAACTAATTGGAACGGGGAACGACCCAAGGTATGCTGTAAACCATTCAAGCTGCAAACAAGATAAAAGTAAGTCTTCTTCCCAATTGCATCTGGAGTCTTCACCAACAGTTCATATCATCTGCTTCATAGTTTGGTGAAATCTCTCCAAGACACTTGACTTTGTGGATGATAAGCACTGGACACACGATGTTCTATTTGGTACTTCTCACAAAATCGTTTGAACTCCGCAGACCAAATTGCTACCGTTGTCAGACCAGATAACTCGATGTAGTCCAAACACAGTACAGAACTTTGTCAAGTGATGGATAACTGTCTTTGCTCTAATGTTTCTTACACGATAGGCTTCTGGAAACTTGGATGTGGCACACATTAAGGTTATTAAAATACATGACCTGACTTTATCCTATTCAAAGGCCTACACAATCGATGATGATGTGGGAAAAAGGTTCACTTGGAACTGCAATTGGATGCAGGGGAGCTTTAGGTACTCTCTGATTAGGTTTACCCATATTTGACAGGTTACACACTGTCTACAATATTTACCAATATCTTTTTTATGACTGGCCAATAAAATATTTTGATACCTGGTATAACATTCGATTAATCCCTTGGTGACCGCTTAATGGATCGTCGTGGGCAGCTGAGAGGACTTGTTCACGGTATGCTTTGGGACCACAAGCTGGACAATACTCTCACAGTCCTCTGAAGAGAGAGATAACTTAGTTCTCCATCGTCTCATCAGCATCTGATCTCGGAGGAAGTATCCAACATCATCTGCCAAAGCATCCTCCTCCTTAACAGCTTCAGAAAAACAGGCATTTAAACTAGGATCACTCTGTTGAAGTTGGGTTAAGGTGCGGAATTTTACATCAAAATTAGGGCAAGAGGTAGTAACAGGAGATACATTTTCTTTACTTGGCACAACTCCCTCAACTGTACTAACTTCATCCAACCTAGACATAAAAGTGTCAACGAAGTTGATTTCCGGTTCTAACGGTGAAGGTTTTCCAGCCATCCCTCCGGTTGTAGGTTTGGAAACATCACTCTAAGACTTGGTGACTTGAGATCTGGTGATTACGCATGCTGGATACACTTCAGGAGCAATCTCACTCGTTTCTGAGAGAACTCTACCTGGGTCATTGAACATAACGGGAAGATGACTGTTTATCATATTGCCGGCAATGTCATTTCCAAGAATTATATCGACCCCAGGAATAGGTAAGGTATCACACACACACCTACAGTACATAGTCCAGGAGTATAGGGGGATTTAATGTAAACTTGCATGAGGGGAACACGTTGCACTACCTCAACTATACCGTGTATAAGAATTACTTCGTCCAGGTCAATCTTCTTGACCTTGGACAACATACTGGAAATAATCAAGGTTAACAATGCACCAGTGTCTCTAAACATAATTACAGGAATCCATTTGTCTAAAACTCCAACTATTTTTGCATGAATCATGTAAGGGTCAAAATCAGCAAGCCACTGTGGCTTACCCTCACAAAATGTCTCAGGATTATGACCTTGCCTACTTTTACTCACCACCAAGGCATTTGGTCGTAATTCCGGATTTAAGCTGAAACAATGACGAGCAACATGACCTTTCTTGGGACAATAATTACATTGTTTCACATCAGTCGAACTTGTCGAAACTGATGTAGCTTTACTAAGGTTAAAAGTACCCTTGATTTATTAGATGCTTGGTCTGCTCTGGCTGTAAGAACAGACTTTGCATGATAATGACTATTCTTTGACCTCTCAGGATTTGCCTGCCTAGAAGTGAATGTTTTAATTGCCATGTTAAAATTGTTATACGGTACCATAAAAATCGTCTCATGTTCATCTGCCAACATAGCTAAATCATGAACATCCTTGTAAGAACGTCTACCTGTGGCTGGTGCTATGGTCAACTTTACAGGCAAACAAGACAAAAGTTCTTCAACTAGGATGAGCTGCTTAAGTGACAACAAATCATGAATATTATTTCGGTTAAGCCACCTGTCAAAAATTGATTCTTTAACTTGAGCAAAATCTGTAACTGTCTGATCAAGTGCACGCTTCAGACCTCTAAACTTTTGTCTTAATGCTTCTGCATTGAGTTCATATACTTGCAAGATCCTCTTTTTTACTGTGGGGTAATGAAAGCTGTCTTCGAAAGGGAGCGAAGCGAAAATCCCTTGTGCCTTCCCGCACAACTGACCTTGCATAATGGTCACCCAAAAATCTTCTGGCCATTTTAAACTAGTAGCTAGCTTGGAAAAATGTAAGAAAAACAATTCAGGGTCCCTCTCATCAAATTTGGGTAATTCAAACCCTTTAGGGAAGTAAAGTCAACTACTGTGACTACTTCTACTAGAACTTCCCTTAGAACCCTAACTACTGGCAGCGGCTGCAGCTTCTAACTTTTTCTCCTTAAGCCTAATCTGCGCCTAAGCCATCTACTGTTTAATTCTAACTGTCTCTAACTCTGCTTAGTTTCCTCTTCTCTTTGTTTAGTTTCTTCTTATCTTTGTTTAGTTGCTTCTTCTTTTTGTTTAGATTCTTCTACACACTTAATCCTTTCAAACTCAACTTGCTTTAGCTGAAGTTCTAACTCCTGCCTTCTTAGTCTGGCAGTACTCTCAAACTCATCAGGGTATTCTTCTAATACCTCATCACTTAACAAGCCATTTTCTACTAGATGCAGAAAAATAATTCTCAGTATCTTAGCTTTTGTCATTCTGGGTACCTTTTCTAACTCTAGAGTTTTTCCCATACAAATCAATACTGATTTTGTTAAGGTCTTAATCCTATCTACTGATGGATTTTGCAAAATTTCTTTTACTAATTGCTCTATAATAATTAATTATTAAGACACTTTAAAACAAATTATTATACCACAATATTTTTGAATATACTCGATTAGCATATGACCCTGCAACAAAAATGTAACGCTTTCCTCTGTCGTGCAGCATTGCAAGTGCAGTAATAACTAGGTTCATATAGGACTGCAAGTTGAATCATAATGCAGAAACACAAGTCATCAAAGCGTCTTCAAGGAAATGATACCGCAACATTCACTTCAAATATGCACAACAAGTTAGAAAATAATAATGCATCAGTTCTACTGTGTCATATATAATTATTAATCGTGAACACTAGGATTACAACAATAATTGTCCTGGAAACAGGAGTTATATCATAAAGATCCTGAAACAACAGGAGTTACCTCATTGATGATCACGGACTAGGCCCCCATATAAAAAATGTTATGGTCAGAGAGATAAGACCCCCATATTAATATCTTAAGGGAGTAACTTTCAACATCACTGGAACACATAGCCTGGCCACATACAAATCAAGGTTCTAGGGGAGTAAAAGGCTAGCAACAAATATTCCAGTTTACTGGCATTAAGAACATTCCACAACATTAATAAATAAAATATTCTACTAATATCACACCACAACACTCTATATATCTAGCTTCTCAACAACTGGGCATGATCAATCAAACAAGTCTGTAAACTACATCAATCAACACTAGCCGACACCAGGAACTTTGCCTAGCGCAGTGGAATACTAGTTCCTATATGCTGCTAATACCAACAAGGGGGGTGTTGTGTCAACCAATAACACAAGAGGTAAAAAGAATAATATCACACACAGCACCTTGGCATTTCACAAGTTCCTCAAAATATATCACCTCACTAAGACACATAAAAACCACCTACCACCTGGTATACATAATAGACAACAGCAGAAAATGATCCATATACATACATACAGTTACATGATTAACATCTAGCAGGCACAATATCCCAATATAATGTCGCAAATCACGGACTAAACCCTGACAGGTCCGCTCGCCTGAAGAGCTCAGAGAATAGTGAAGTCTTGAGGCAAGCTTGCCGAGAGGCGACACTGTAACCAACTCCAATAAGTCAACAGACCATCAACTTTCAAATCTCGCTAACTCATTTACAATATAAACTCACTCAGGAACTTTTAATTCACTATACAACAACTTAAAGAGTATAAGGCACAATCTTATATAATGATATATAATAATAATTGAATACATTAAGGAAATTATCTTGAATTACCAAATAAGTACACAAAGAAATCACATGAATACGATATGGTAACACTGGCAAAGTCGGTACATCTCTGGGGGACAGGGGGGGGGGGATAGGGAGGATTCAACAACATTCGCCTTTGGTTATACATATGCATACAAGATAATAAATATATTAGATATATACAACATGTGTATCATAAGATTGTCTGAGTGGAAAACGTTTCACAGTGCCATAATTTCATATAATGTCCAGACAATTGGACAAGGCAAGGTGCAACACTAAAATGGAATCTACTCAGTATACATATGAATAATACATCTGGAAACTAAATGTATACACTCTCCAACATGGTCCACATAATGTTACCTATATAGCATTGATGTAGCATTACTTACAATAAACATACAAGGATGTTTTTCAAATCTATGACATTAGGCTACTGCTATAACTAGTCACATAATATATATATCCACAATTACATGTCATACATCTTTGATACAGAATTAATATAGACTTGGAAATGTATGTCACACGTTGACAATACATAAAATAAGAATACTGTTTGGTAACATGAGATTACATCATAACACAGTATTCGTGATACGAGGCTATCAGCCAAGATATCACTGTGTAGTTTGAGCACACTCATACATCAATCTCAGTATGATCATACTGGTGTATGCATGGTCATAACACGGTATACATATGAAAGTGAGTAATGCAACCATGTTGTCTTGCCAACCATGCTGTCTTACAACCATGCTGTCTTACAACCATGCTGTCTTACAACCATGCTGACTTACAACCATGCTGTCTTACAACCATGCTGCCTTACATCCATGCTGTCTTACAACCATGCTCTCTTACAACCATGCTGTCTTACAACCATGC
The DNA here is from genome assembly GCA_020271785.1 of Procambarus virginalis. Lineage (NCBI taxonomy): Eukaryota > Metazoa > Arthropoda > Malacostraca > Decapoda > Cambaridae > Procambarus > Procambarus virginalis. The sequence continues at coordinate 5,982 of WNGS01094502.1, forward strand.
TGTCTTACAACCATGCTGTTTTACAACCATGCTGTCTTACAACCATGTAGCTCTAAATCATATTAAAAAACAACACTGCTGCCCTACAATCAATGCTACCCTACAACTACATTAAACTACAACCATGCTTCCCTTGTGGGGAAAACCTGACTCCAATAACTAATAACTTGTTTAGGTTCTGAAAACCAGTGACTAATTTTCCGAGAACCTGTAACTAATAATTAAATGAATATATATATATACTTCGATAGCTATGAAGGACCACCACTTTTTGAGAAAAAGTGGAAAACAAAGAGACAATGGAAAAAACTGATCCTAGGAACTAGTGTCCTATGGATCTTGGTAAAACTGTAATCCTTATATGAATGGAGCCAAATTAACTACACAAAATTGGGGGATTACATGCTAAAAGATTAATACATCCCTAGCATTATTCTGGTGCTGGTTCTTCACCAGAGTAAATCAAATATGAAAGTAAAAAATATAGATATATCATATTATTATAAGTAAATGATCTCTCTATACACTACTGAAATGTTGAACAACATCAAATCAATGGATGTGATTAGTATAATTGATCTCTTTTAGGAGATCACTACTGTAACTATGGAGTTATTGCTACTGATGGAAAAATAGACAGCTTACTGTGAAACTAAGGAGAAGTATTCGGTTGCTACACTTCACCGACGACGTGTTGCATAGGGTAAATTGTTGCACAGAACGGTGGGGAAGCCTAGCACCTTGGTTGAAGTCGCCTTGGTACTGAAAGGCAGTACATTGTAGAATCTTCTACACAATAGTTAATTACATTACATCCTAAATCATGAGGATAACTGTAATAAATTATTAGCTAATGTCTGAATAATGTATTTCCAAGCCCTATAAATTCTTTCCGAGAAATAGACTGATAATCATCTAATTAGATGTAAATTTAATTAAGACACGTACTAGCTTTTTGTGGTTTGCATTCGGCCTAACGACTGCTAGCCTAAATGTTAATAGTGGCCACATAATAAAAAAAGGGTAAACTTAGCGGCCGAGCCTCGTGTCGTTGATGTGAAGACTTGAGCAACCTCTTCGTCCTCCAGCTGCTGCTTGAAAGACGTTTGACTCTGGAGATGCTCGTATGCTAGTCTATGACACGGCTATGTTGTGCCAGATAAACGTGGCACCAGCTCAACTGATCGTGGGAGCGAAATAAATAGGTCGAAACAGCTCTGCTACACGCTGTTAATGGCGTCCGTGCTCTCGTGTTGAATCAAGTGACGCTCTCCCGTCTTCCTCCTGCTCCTTATTGCGCATGTGCGGTTCTCGAGCTGTAAATGAATATGTATTTATCGCAATTGACTAAGGAAGGAAGAGGTAATAACAAGTTTAATATCACATTAAATTCTTCTGTGATAAATAGAATTTCTTGTATCATAAATTGGCTTCCTAAAGTTGTGCAGCCAATCGAGGAAATTAAAGTAAAATCATTTGCATCAAAGTAATTTCCTCTAGAATACTTAAATGTTAGTTAAATAAGGGAGCTCCAGTAATTAATAGTATACTACGAATCAAAATTAACTATTTTTAGTAAATGAAATGATAACTGGACTCGTTATAAATTCAACTAAATGTGGAGAAAATTCATGTTGCTGCCTGTTGTTCTGCACGTACTAGGAGATTTGGCAATGAATAAATCATGATAATGATTAAATCTATAAATTAGTAATTTTTAGTAAGTACTTTGGTTAATTCAAAGGTTGTATAAATACAATGATGTATAAACTGTTGGTTATTTCAACATAACTCCGGGGAGAGAAAACTCGGGTCGTAGTTCAGGTATAGTACTAACGTACACCTGTTTCTCTATCCTGAAGTTATATTCATGGATTAGTAGGTTAGTACGTACCTAACGAATGTCCCCGAATCTGTGGTAGATGACCAGTCAACATGGGAACGTAAATAAACATTGAAAAATTATTGAATAATTCCTTTGTAAGATACAGAAGGATATTAACAAAATAAATTATGAATAGTTGGTTCATTTAAGATTAAGACCTCATCAATCAACCCGTCCCTTAAAAAGAACGTCACTTTTGGCTCGTTTGCGTGATATGGCAAATTTCGACGTAATTTGAAATGAAATCGACTCACAAAAGTGACGTTCTGTTCCGGTTTCTATTTGAGTCGTCCGGCGTACGCGCAAAGTTCTGAGAGGACACCTTAAATTAACGTTTTTCATAACGTTTTGAAACTTTAAGAGAATTCCCTGCCCACCTACCTATCAGAGGACCCTTAACTTACTGTTTTAAAAAAAAATCCCAAATTTATTTTCATATTTTTTTCATTTTCAAATTACGTCCAAATTCGGCCATACGAGCAAACGGCCAAATGCGACGTTCTTTTTAAGAGGACATTGCATCAATACAGTGAGGCTACTGTCCAAGGTCACTATGACTCGTAACTAATTACTGGACATCAACTCATCACTGCATCAGTATAGTCACCTCAAGTTTAAATGATAAGTTAATCTACTCTTGAATAGAATCAAATATTGTTTAAGTTTCTGTTTGCAGTTCTGAGCAGCGACTCTTGTTAGTCTTGTGCTCGGTTGAGTAGAATCATTGTTCTCTGAACTTGGGTTACAGGTATATCTGTAGAACACTCTGTGTCCTGCTAACTCTAAAGGTACTAATTTTCTAGTGTTTTCAAGGTAGTAGTGCCTCCCTGAACTTTAACAATTCGTAATACACATGGCGGTCAGGATGGGATATCAACAATTTTACCTATAGGCCAATCTGACCTGGATCCATCACTGTCTACTAGGACAAGATCACCTGGCTTAAGTTTAACTTTATTGTATGGGCTTGTAGCTCCATAATGATATTCTCTTAAAGCAGTTAAATATTTCACGTGTCCAGACCTCATTCCATTCTCTATTACTCTTGAAAGGTGTCTATAACTCTCCACCAAGTCACTTGCTTTGACACACGAAGGGTCAGCTGGATCCTCGTCTCCTAGAATATTAGAGGGCTCAGCAGACCACCATGAATCAAATGAGAGGGGCCTAGGGTTCTCTTTGGGAAAATCTTCTGTTAAGTAAGTTTAGAGGTCTTTTGTTGACTCGTGCTTCAATTTCCACGACAAGGGTCTGTAACTCGGTGAGATTAATCGGTGTAATTTTTCTTAGGCATTTCTTAACAGTTCCCGCCATTCTTTCGTAAAAACCGCCATGCCATGGTGTTCTGGAGGAATAAATTTCCAATAAGCATTGTCTCTGTTTGAGCACAGAGTGTACTTCTGGATGTTTCCATATTCTTGTAAGCAAGCTTCTCCTGCCACGAATTTGATCCATTATCCGAGATCATTAATTTTGGGCAAGACCTTCGTGCAGCAAATCGGCGAAAGGCTTGCAGAAAGGCTTCTGCACTCATGTCAGAAGTGACTTCTAAATGTACTCCACGTGTGGCACACACATGAAAGGCAAATGTAGGCTTTCACTGGAATCTTGTCCCGGTGTGCTGTTAAAATTAGTGCTCCTGTATAGTCGACACCTGTGGTTTTCAAAGGGACGAAGGTGTACAACTCGCTCCTTAGGTAGGGCGGTGGACCTGGATAAGGACACACTCGAGCAATCATATCTCTTGTAGATTATACAAGACTTGATTAAAGATTTAACAGTTTGGCGACCTTGGGGAAGCCAAAACGTTGTCTGATTTCAGTAAGAGTATCTAATACTCCACCATGCAATGTATTATGTTCATGGTAATGTAAAACTATGATTTTAGTAATGATGTGGTGACGTGGAAGAAGTATAGGATTCTTCGTATCTAAATTTATTTCTGCATGAAGCAGACGTCCGCGCATCTCAAAAATGTTATAGTTGTCTGAGTCAAGCCAAATGCCCAGAGACTTACTCAACCTTTCTGGGAGATGTTCATATTCCTTCCCATAAGTCTCTTGTTGAGCTTGTTTGACCCAATATTTGATGGAACTAGAAATCGATACTTGATCCCCATCTGTGGTGTCTGTGTGTAGCTGGATAGTCTTGGTAGTAAGGTTGATGTAAAGTCATTCCTGGTTACTGACTTTAATAATA
>WNGS01094505.1:0-10808 GCA_020271785.1 Procambarus virginalis
CCCAAATCTGCACAGTAAAATAACAACGTACTGGAGTGAACGACATGGAAAAAATGCAGAATAGAACCAGAGAAGAGCAGAGGTGCCATGGGCACAATCAGAGAACACTGTATGAACATCAAGGTCCACGGTTGTTCAATGTCCTACCAGCGAGCATCAGAAATATTACAGGAACAACCGTGGACATCTTCAAGAGGAAACTAGATTGTTTTCTTCAAGGAGTACCGGGCCAACCGGCTGTGATGGGTATGTGGGCCTGCGGCCGCTCCAAGCAACAGCCTGGTGGACCAAACTCTCACAAGTCAAGTCTGGCCTCGGGCCGGGCTTGGGGAGTAGAAGAACTCCAAGAACCCCACTCAACCAGGTATCAACCAGGTATCACCAGTATCAACCAGGCTACTAGCATTACTACTACAACTAGTGACTGCCACTGCTATTAGCATTATTACTACAACTAGTGACCGCCACTGCTACTAGCATTACCACTACAACTAGTGACCACCACTGCTACTAGCATTACTACTATAACTAGTGACCGCCACTGCTACTAGCATTACTACTACAACTAGTGACCGCCACTGCTACTAGCATTACTACTACAACTAGTGACCGCCACTGCTACTAGCATTACTACTATAACTAGTGACCGCCACTGCTACTAGCATTACTACTACAACTAGTGACCGCCACTGCTACTAGCATTACTACTACAACTAGTGACCGCCACTGCTACTAGCATTACTACTACAACTAGTGACCACCACTGCTACTAGCATTACTACTACAACTAGTGACCGCCACTGCTACTAGCATTACTATTACAACTAGTGACCACCACTGCTACTAGCATTACTACTACAACTAGTGACCGCCACTGCTACTAGCATTACTACTACAACTAGTGACCACCACTGCTACTAGCATTACTACTACAACTAGTGACCGCCACTGCTACTAGCATTACTACTACAACTAGTGACCACCACTGCTACTAGCATTACTACTACAACTAGTGACCGCCACTGCTACTAGCATTACTACTACAACTAGTGACCGCCACTGCTACTAGCATTACTACTACAACTAGTGACCGCCACTGCTACTAGCATTACTACTACAACTAGTGACCGCCACTGCTACTAGCATTACTACTACAACTAGTGACCACCACTGCTACTAGCATTACTACTACAACTAGTGACCACCACTGCTACTAGCATTACTACTACAACTAGTGACCACCACTGCTACTAGCATTACTACTACAACTAGTGACCACCACTGCTACTAGCATTACTACTACAACTAGTGACCGCCACTGCTACTAGCATTACTACTACAACTAGTGACCGCCACTGCTACTAGCATTACTACTACAACTAGTGACCACCACTGCTACTAGCATTACTACTACAACTAGTGACCGCCACTGCTACTAGCATTACTACTACAACTAGTGACCACCACTGCTACTAGCATTACTACTACAACTAGTGACCACCACTGCTACTAGCATTACTACTACAACTAGTGACCGCCACTGCTACTAGCATTACTACTACAACTAGTGACCGCCACTGCTACTAGCATTACACTACAACTAGTGACCGCCACTGCTACTAGCATTACTACTACAACTAGTGACCGCCACTGCTACTAGCATTACTACTACAACTAGTGACCGCCACTGCTACTAGCATTACTACTACAACTAGTGACCGCCACTGCTACTAGCATTACTACTACAACTAGTGACCGCCACTGCTACTAGCATTACTACTACAACTAGTGACCGCCACTGCTACTAGCATTACTACTACAACTAGTGACCGCCACTGCTACTAGCATTACTACTACAACTAGTGACCGCCACTGCTACTAGCATTACTACTACAACTAGTGACCGCCACTGCTACTAGCATTACTACTACAACTAGTGACCGCCACTGCTACTAGCATTACTACTACAACTAGTGACCACCACTGCTACTAGCATTACTACTACAACTAGTGACCACCACTGCTACTAGCATTACTACTACAACTAGTGACCGCCACTGCTACTAGCATTACTACTACAACTAGTGACCGCCACTGCTACTAGCATTACTACTACAACTAGTGACCGCCACTGCTACTAGCATTACTACTACAACTAGTGACCGCCACTGCTACTAGCATTACTACTACAACTAGTGACCGCCACTGCTACTAGCATTACTACTACAACTAGTGACCGCCACTGCTACTAGCATTACTACTACAACTAGTGACCGCCACTGCTACTAGCATTACTACTACAACTAGTGACCACCACTGCTACTAGCATTACTACTACAACTAGTGACCGCCACTGCTACTAGCATTACTACTACAACTAGTGACCGCCACTGCTACTAGCATTACTACTACAACTAGTGACCACCACTGCTACTAGCATTACTACTACAACTAGTGACCACCACTGCTACTAGCATTACTACTACAACTAGTGACCGCCACTGCTACTAGCATTACTACTACAACTAGTGACCGCCACTGCTACTAGCATTACTACTACAACTAGTGACCGCCACTGCTACTAGCATTACTACTACAACTAGTGACCACCACTGCTACTAGCATTACTACTATAACTAGTGACCACCACTGCTACTAGCATTACTACTACAACTAGTGACCGCCACTGCTACTAGCATTACTACTACAACAAGTGACCGCCACTGCTACTAGCATTACTACTACAACTAGTGACCACCACTGCTACTAGCATTACTACTATAACTAGTGACCACCACTGCTACTAGCATTACTACTATAACTAGTGACCACCACTGCTACTAGCATTACTACTACAACTAGTGACCGCCACTGCTACTAGCATTACAACTACAACAAGTGACCACCACTGCTACTAGCATTACTACTATAACTAGTGACCACCACTGCTACTAGCATTACTACTACAACTAGTGACCGCCACTGCTACTAGCATTACTAGTACAACAAGTGACCGCCACTGCTACTAGCATTACTACTATAACTAGTGACCACCACTGCTACTAGCATTACTACTATAACTAGTGACCACCACTGCTACTAGCATTACTACTATAACTAGTGACCACCACTGCTACTAGCATTACTACTACAACTAGTGACCGCCACTGCTACTAGCATTACAACTACAACAAGTGACCACCACTGCTACTAGCATTACTACTATAACTAGTGACCACCACTGCTACTAGCATTACTACTACAACTAGTGACCGACACTGCTACTAGCATTACTAGTACAACAGTGACCGCCACTGCTACTAGCATTACTACTATAACTAGTGACCGCCACTGCTACTAGCATTACTAGTACAACTAGTGACCGCCACTGCTACTAGCATTACAACTACAACTAGTGACCGCCACTGCTACTAGCATTACTACTACAACTAGTGACCGCCACTGCTACTAGCATTACTAGTACAACTAGTGACCACCACTGCTACTAGCATTACAACTACAACTAGTGACCGCCACTGCTACTAGCATTACTACTATAACTAGTGACCACCACTGCTACTAGCATTACTACTACAACTAGTGACCGCCACTGCTACTAGCATTACTACTATAACTAGTGACCGCCACTGCTACTAGCATTACTAGTACAACTAGTGACCACCACTGCTACTAGCATTACTACTACAACTAGTGACCGCCACTGCTACTAGCATTACAACTACAACTAGTGACCGCCACTGCTACTAGCATTACTACTACAACTAGTGACCACCACTGCTACTAGCATTACTACTACAACTAGTGACCGCCACTGCTACTAGCATTACTACTATAACTAGTGACCACCACTGCTACTAGCATTACTACTATAACTAGTGACCACCACTGCTACTAGCATTACTACTATAACTAGTGACCACCACTGCTACTAGCATTACTAGTACAACTAGTGACCGCCACTGCTACTAGCATTACTACTATAACTAGTGACCACCACTGCTACTAGCATTACAACTACAACTAGTGACCGCCACTGCTACTAGCATTACTACTACAACTAGTGACCGCCACTGCTACTAGCATTACTACTACAACTAGTGACCGCCACTGCTACTAGCATTACTACTACAACTAGTGACCGCCACTGCTACTAGCATTACTACTACAACTAGTGACCACCACTGCTACTAGCATTACTACTATAACTAGTGACCACCACTGCTACTAGCATTACTACTACAACTAGTGACCGCCACTGCTACTAGCATTACTACTACAACTAGTGACCGCCACTGCTACTAGCATTACTACTACAACTAGTGACCACCACTGCTACTAGCATTACTACTACAACTAGTGACCACCACTGCTACTAGCATTACTACTACAACTAGTGACCACCACTGCTACTAGCATTACTACTACAACTAGTGACCGCCACTGCTACTAGCATTACTACTACAACTAGTGACCACCACTGCTACTAGCATTACTACTATAACTAGTGACCACCACTGCTACTAGCATTACTACTACAACTAGTGACCGCCACTGCTACTAGCATTACTACTACAACTAGTGACCGCCACTGCTACTAGCATTACTACTATAACTAGTGACCACCACTGCTACTAGCATTACTACTACAACTAGTGACCACCACTGCTACTAGCATTACTACTATAACTAGTGACCACCACTGCTACTAGCATTACTACTACAACTAGTGACCGCCACTGCTACTAGCATTACTACTACAACTAGTGACCACCACTGCTACTAGCATTACTACTATAACTAGTGACCACCACTGCTACTAGCATTACTACTACAACTAGTGACCGCCACTGCTACTAGCATTACTACTACAACTAGTGACCGCCACTGCTACTAGCATTACTACTATAACTAGTGACCGCCACTGCTACTAGCATTACTACTACAACTAGTGACCGCCACTGCTACTAGCATTACACTACAACTAGTGACCGCCACTGCTACTAGCATTACTACTACAACTAGTGACCGCCACTGCTACTAGCATTACTACTACAACTAGTGACCACCACTGCTACTAGCATTACTACTACAACTAGTGACCGCCACTGCTACTAGCATTACTACTATAACTAGTGACCACCACTGCTACTAGCATTACTACTACAACTAGTGACCGCCACTGCTACTAGCATTACTACTATAACTAGTGACCGCCACTGCTACTAGCATTACTACTACAACTAGTGACCACCACTGCTACTAGCATTACTACTACAACTAGTGACCGCCACTGCTACTAGCATTACTACTACAACTAGTGACCGCCACTGCTACTAGCATTACTACTATAACTAGTGACCACCACTGCTACTAGCATTACTACTACAACTAGTGACCGCCACTGCTACTAGCATTACTACTATAACTAGTGACCACCACTGCTACTAGCATTACTACTACAACTAGTGACCACCACTGCTACTAGCATTACTACTATAACTAGTGACCACCACTGCTACTAGCATTACTACTACAACTAGTGACCGCCACTGCTACTAGCATTACTACTACAACTAGTGACCACCACTGCTACTAGCATTACTACTACAACTAGTGACCGCCACTGCTACTAGCATTACTACTACAACTAGTGACCGCCACTGCTACTAGCATTACTACTACAACTAGTGACCGCCACTGCTACTAGCATTACTACTACAACTAGTGACCACCACTGCTACTAGCATTACTACTACAACTAGTGACCACCACTGCTACTAGCATTACTACTACAACTAGTGACCACCACTGCTACTAGCATTACTACTACAACTAGTGACCGCCACTGCTACTAGCATTACTACTACAACTAGTGACCACCACTGCTACTAGCATTACTACTACAACTAGTGACCACCACTGCTACTAGCATTACTACTACAACTAGTGACCACCACTGCTACTAGCATTACTACTACAACTAGTGACCGCCACTGCTACTAGCATTACTACTACAACTAGTGACCGCCACTGCTACTAGCATTACTACTACAACTAGTGACCACCACTGCTACTAGCATTACTACTACAACTAGTGACCGCCACTGCTACTAGCATTACTACTACAACTAGTGACCGCCACTGCTACTAGCATTACTACTACAACTAGTGACCACCACTGCTACTAGCATTACTACTACAACTAGTGACCACCACTGCTACTAGCATTACTACTACAACTAGTGACCGCCACTGCTACTAGCATTACTACTACAACTAGTGACCACCACTGCTACTAGCATTACTACTACAACTAGTGACCGCCACTGCTACTAGCATTACTACTACAACTAGTGACCACCACTGCTACTAGCATTACTACTACAACTAGTGACCGCCACTGCTACTAGCATTACTACTACAACTAGTGACCGCCACTGCTACTAGCATTACTACTACAACTAGTGACCGCCACTGCTACTAGCATTACTACTACAACTAGTGACCGCCACTGCTACTAGCATTACTACTACAACTAGTGACCGCCACTGCTACTAGCATTACTACTACAACTAGTGACCGCCACTGCTACTAGCATTACTACTACAACTAGTGACCGCCACTGCTACTAGCATTACTACTACAACTAGTGACCACCACTGCTACTAGCATTACTACTACAACTAGTGACCGCCACTGCTACTAGCATTACTACTACAACTAGTGACCGCCACTGCTACTAGCATTACTACTACAACTAGTGACCACCACTGCTACTAGCATTACTACTACAACTAGTGACCGCCACTGCTACTAGCATTACTACTACAACTAGTGACCACCACTGCTACTAGCATTACTACTATAACTAGTGACCACCACTGCTACTAGCATTACTACTACAACTAGTGACCGCCACTGCTACTAGCATTACTACTATAACTAGTGACCACCACTGCTACTAGCATTACTACTACAACTAGTGACCGCCACTGCTACTAGCATTACTACTACAACTAGTGACCGCCACTGCTACTAGCATTACTACTACAACTAGTGACCGCCACTGCTACTAGCATTACTACTACAACTAGTGACCGCCACTGCTACTAGCATTACTACTACAACTAGTGACCGCCACTGCTACTAGCATTACTACTACAACTAGTGACCGCCACTGCTACTAGCATTACTACTACAACTAGTGACCGCCACTGCTACTAGCATTACTACTACAACTAGTGACCACCACTGCTACTAGCATTACTACTACAACTAGTGACCACCACTGCTACTAGCATTACTACTACAACTAGTGACCACCACTGCTACTAGCATTACTACTACAACTAGTGACCGCCACTGCTACTAGCATTACTACTACAACTAGTGACCACCACTGCTACTAGCATTACTACTACAACTAGTGACCGCCACTGCTACTAGCATTACTACTATAACTAGTGACCACCACTGCTACTAGCATTACTACTACAACTAGTGACCGCCACTGCTACTAGCATTACTACTACAACTAGTGACCACCACTGCTACTAGCATTACTACTACAACTAGTGACCACCACTGCTACTAGCATTACTACTACAACTAGTGACCACCACTGCTACTAGCATTACTACTACAACTAGTGACCGCCACTGCTACTAGCATTACTACTATAACTAGTGACCACCACTGCTACTAGCATTACTACTACAACTAGTGACCGCCACTGCTACTAGCATTACTACTACAACTAGTGACCACCACTGCTACTAGCATTACTACTACAACTAGTGACCGCCACTGCTACTAGCATTACTACTACAACTAGTGACCGCCACTGCTACTAGCATTACTACTACAACTAGTGACCGCCACTGCTACTAGCATTACTACTACAACTAGTGACCGCCACTGCTACTAGCATTACTAGTACAACTAGTGACCGCCACTGCTACTAGCATTACTACTACAACTAGTGACCGCCACTGCTACTAGCATTACAACTACAACTAGTGACCGCCACTGCTACTAGCATTACTACTACAACTAGTGACCGCCACTGCTACTAGCATTACAACTACAACTAGTGACCGCCACTGCTACTAGCATTACTACTACAACTAGTGACCGCCACTGCTACTAGCATTACTACTACAACTAGTGACCACCACTGCTACTAGCATTACTACTACAACTAGTGACCGCCACTGCTACTAGCATTACTACTACAACTAGTGACCACCACTGCTACTAGCATTACTACTACAACTAGTGGCCGCCACTGCTACTAGCATTACAAGTACAACTAGTGACCACCACTGCTACTAGCATTACTACTACAACTAGTGACCACCACTGCTACTAGCATTACTACTATAACTAGTGACCACCACTGCTACTAGCATTACTACTACAACTAGTGACCACCACTGCTACTAGCATTACTACTACAACTAGTGACCACCACTGCTACTAGCATTACTACTACAACTAGTGACCGCCACTGCTACTAGCATTACTACTACAACTAGTGACCACCACTGCTACTAGCATTACTACTACAACTAGTGGCCGCCACTGCTACTAGCATTACTAGTACAACTAGTGACCGCCACTGCAACTAGCGTTTCTACTACAACTAGTGACCACCACTGCTACTTGCGTTACTACTACAACTAGTGGCCGCCACTGCTACTAGCATTACTACTACAACTAGTGACCACCACTGCTACTAGCATTACTACTACAACTAGTGACCGACACTGCTACTAGCATTACTACTACAACTAGTGGCCGCCACTGCTACTAGCATTACTAGTACAACTAGTGACCGCCACTGCTACTAGCGTTACTACTACAGCTACAACAGTGATGGGTTACACTGAAAACCTTTCTGGCCACCATTCCATAATAGCCGCCTATAATATATTACTCTCTCCCAAGTTGCTGCAATCGGGCATGACAACATTCTCCTTAGTGTGCACTTTTATATTGAGAGGAAGCAATTAATGCTGACCTGAGAAGGTATGTACAATTGTTGAGCACTGAAGACATTATTAATCATTTTCTATATATTACTTTGGAAAAGCTTTCTACAATACTGTAGAGTTTGAAAGAGAGACCGAGGAAAAGACCCAATACATGTCAGAGTGTTATATTAAATCGAATTTTCTGGTGAACCAACATCCTATATCAAGGTTGTGTAAACATAAACTGTTTACTCCGCCGTGATAAAGGATGAAGGCTCATGTGAAAATTTGTTTTAATATTAACCTTACATTGGGAATTTTCTTCACCTTCATTATTACTTTCTTATATGGTAAGTGCACTGACCTTCGGATCTGTCTCAAATTATGTTGGATATCAGTTCTGTCAGTTATTGCTTGGTCAGAAGAAGAGAATGCTCCTGATAAAACAAATGGAAGACGAAGAATTCAGAAACAAATCTTATATTATTTTACAACATTTGCAGAGATGTAGGCAGTCACCGAGGTCATTGGCTATCTCAGAGGTAATTGGCTGTCCAATAGGTGATTGGCTATCCTAGAGGTGACTGGTTGTCTAATGGCACCGGGATAATTTGTATAGGTTTATAGGGTGGTGTTTTAGGTCATTATGGTACTCCTACAAGCCATCATGACGAGGATTCTGGCCATTATAAATTGTTGTACAGTCCGTTTTAGCATTTCTTCATCATATTTTAAGGTTGCTACTAGCAATTATGAGGCTACTTCAGATCATTAGGAGGATGGGACTGACCATTATAAGGTTGTTGATAATCATTATGGAGCAACATGCTAGTGCAGGGCAAAATAATGATAAAACAAAACCAATCAATATAGATTACATTTTAAGGCAAACTGGCTTATATTATGTTATTCTACCAACCTGTGAGACGGGAATGGAAGCATCACATAGATGGCCCTTGACACACACTTCGTAACTTATGTAACTAGATACACACGAGCTCGTACATATGTATGTTTCAACCAATAAATCTATCTGCCTAACAGCCTTTGATGAACAACGTATCGAGTAATATATATAAAAAGAATGCACGTTGTTCCGGGAATGATTTTTGTCTTTGAATGGCAACAGTTGTTTGTACCTTTCCCAACAGTTTGTGTTGGAGCATGACTCTATCCACCGGCTAGTGCCTCACGGTGTAATGGCTGCTGGGAGGCTACATGATGCCACACAAACAAAAAAATTACTCTACAAACTGTCCAAGATTCAATGCAACGCTCACCTTCAATGTCTTCATATCTAAGTAACTGGTTCAGATCCCATACCATCCAAGAGATAAATAGTACAACTGGCTAAGCGTTATCTCTACATAAATATCTTACATTAGAGTGCGGGTTATGCAATTCAGCTACTAGATAGTTTGTTCTTGTAGTCCCACCCTGTGCAGGTTGGTAAGGCGGACTGGTCACAGAGCAGGTAAAGGATGTGTTGGCTCACCGCCGGCACAATTTAGTACTAAACTGTGAAAACCTGTCTAATCACCCTTCTTGTACTCCTATCTTTAACTTCTATCGAAAGTTGTTGTCGCCGGTAATGACAGAACTCTTCTTAGCTCCCTTTTATACTGAAATACAGGATCTACTGCTAACCAGAACGTATTTACAAGTTTACTGAACGTTGAACTTAATAGTTATCATTCCTCAACTATTAATATAACATTCGTGAATGTTCAGAGCATTTTGGCCTAGAACTGTTTTAATTAATGTTTTCCATGTTCTATGTTAGTTTAGTTTACGCAGTAGAGGAGAATATCC
>WNGS01094521.1:9916-24313 GCA_020271785.1 Procambarus virginalis
TCTCCTTAAAACTTGGAATTGTGTACAATATTGTTGGTTTTGGAGGTGTTTTTGTTTTTACACATCAACCCAACCGTCCTCGACCTAACCTCCCTTTATCCAACTTCAAATTTATCGTAAATATGGAAGGAACGTGTTGTTTTGCATCAACCAACAACTGTTCTGGACCTACCTCCCTTTATCTAACTTCAAATTCATCATAAATATGGAAGGAACGTGTTGTTTGTGCATCAACCCAACTGTCTGGACCTAACCTCCCTTTATCTAACTTCAAATTTATTGTATTTTTGAAAGAAATTGTTGTTATGCATCAACCCAATCGCCCTGGACCTAACCTCTTATAATGGATCTTGGTTCAATATTGTATCATATTCGTAGCATTTTTTTCACATCAATAAAACCATCCTCAACCTAACCTATATTACCTGGGGGAGGGAGGTTAATGGAAAAATATGATAATAATTGGGAATTTTCTCTACATCAGTTCAACTTAACCATCCTTAACCAAACCTTAGTTAGAAAGGGATATAACTCACCAAAACTATTTAATTACCATTTACCCAATTTTCCTTATCCTAACCCATAACCAGAGGGTTAGACCTCCCCTTACCTCGAAATTATACTATATATTTAAGGTATGAATATATTTTCACATATTAACCTAACATTCCCTAATTCAACCCTATACTATAATTTCGAAGTAAGGGGGGTCTAAACCTCTGTTTATGGGTTAGTATATGAAAAATTGGGTAATGGTAATTAAATAGTTTGGTGAGTTTTTTGGTTTTGGTTTTGGACTTATTGTATCTGGCAGTACCATTGCTAGGCTTCTAAGTTACTCCCCATTCAGTTATGCTTGGGACTTTATTAAAGTCTACCATTCCTGCCTTTTGCAACAGGTGCCGCATCCAGTTAACCCCACTCTTGCAGCCTAAGCTGCCACCAGTACGCATACGGTGTGGGGCCACCACAACCGTGCCTTTGCCTAAACGTTACCAATGCATGCCAGCTTCTCCCCACCCTCACTGCCTTAATACTTCCAGATCCACGATAGAACGCGCACGAGGAAAACCAGGAATGATCGACGACTACGTGGTGGGGCCCGAAAGGCGGACAACCGATCTCGTGCCCACCGTGAGAGGTGTCTGGGAGGACCTACACGCTTCCAAGCTGCCACTCCCCTCCACATCCTTGGGGCTCGCCACAGCGACGACGACCAACACGGGGTCGACCTCGCGGAGTCGCCTCGGTTTTTATTTAATTACAATACATTGACATTAGGTTTCTTCAGAATGTGTTTACCATGTCACTAGGCTAAGCTTACTCACTTAATACGGGTGTACAATTTAAGTTAAATATTAGTACTCAGTAGACATGGGTATGTTACATTTGTTCCTACTATATTATATTTACATGTTCTGCAGAATTTAATTTACCATCTCCAATTTGTAATAAATAGCCCCAAACAGTTGGCGTCTTTTTCCCCCTGAGCAGAAAAATTATGTTTGTGAAATTGTGTAATTTTAGTGCAAGTGCATTTTTGATTGTCTAAATGCATAAGCATTTTTATATATTTGTGCAAATACCATACTTTGTGTAAATGTCGTACTCTGAGTGTCCATGCAATATTATGTGAATGGTATATTTTTGTGTCCAACTGACATATTTTGCATGCAAATGTTATATTTTTGTCTATAAATGACATATTTTTGTGTGATGGTATATTTTGAGTGGAAATAATATATTTGTGCATAAATGGCATATTTGGTGTGTAAATGCTGTATTTTCTGTGTATGGCATAAATTACATTTGATTAATGGGGAAATGGTTGCAAAAAAACTAGGCTATTCTCTATGAATGCATGGGTTTTGGAGTATATGTAGGTATGTATGCTTGTATTTGCGACTGTTGGTTTAGAAACAAGTTAGCTGATTTGCGTAGCAAGACTAGGATTTTTTTGAGGTGTAGAAATGATTAGTCTATGAATATAGTGGCTGGCATCCAGCTGAGTTGCTAGATGGATGAATTGAGGTACGACATTTGAATGGCTATTTGATGGATGTGAGGACAATTGACTAACCTATGAACACAGCTACTAATCTGCTGTACTGCCAGATGTGTGGTAACTACTTGTGGATTATAGTACGATATCTAGCTATAGGGTTTCATAATTGTTGTTGTGTATAAAACTGGAATGAGAGCTATTTATTAAAACTATTATTGTAAACAAATACTTTAAGTGGGATCCCTTAGTTGTTTTAAGCATAGAGTGGACATGAATATGAATGAGATTGGGCGGAAATATATAGTTACTGCCTCGTATGGGCCAATAGGACTTCTGCAGTTACGTTTATTCTTATGTTCAGCTCACCTGCTATGCTGCCAGATGTACGATTCTGCTTAAATTGCGGTACAACATTTGGGTTGCTGTTATTTTTTTTGCACTTATTGCCGAATAACAATTATAGTTGTGGATGATTAAAATGTATATTCTTAAACTTCTGATTAGGTTAGGTGGGGATGGTTAGTCTAGCCATTTTGAATAATAACTTAAAAAAAACACTACAAATGCAAGTAGGATGCTAAAGGCCACATTGGCCATCTGGTGACGTCATACATAGTTGAACAGTCAGGTGCTGTGATACCTTAACACCTATTTGTTAATGGGAGATAATACCCTATACTGAGGTCGCTTTTTGCGACGTCGCTAAGCAACAACAACTGGTCTGTAGAATGTAGTTGTTTGTTATGTAATAAGTTAGGTTAGGATGGTTTGAAAGGGTTTATGAAATGAATAACAGAAAATATGAGCAATGAGCGAAAAAATACGAGCAAAGGTACCAGAATATCGCCTTTGATGTTACAGAGTACAGTTGTTGGAAATTTCCAACACTTATTATCTATTATTATATTATAATAAATTACCATTACCTTACTAATTGTAGTAGTTCTTAACACCACTAACAGTAGTGTTAATATAATTTAATCTGAGCATATTGCTGATAATATGACTCCTGATAATGTAAATCGAGAGTTATTAATTGAAATTATTTAGTAACAGTTTTTATTCTGTTACGATCGAATGCTCTGGAGAGGTATAAATATCATCTCCATTTCTCGCTAGAGATCATTTATCGAGAATATAATAATTATTAAATCCCTATAATTCCAACCCAGTTCATATTATCGCATTTCATCCATAATTGCGCGGAAAAGAATAATTCGTGTTTAATAATTTCCGTGGTGAATGCGAGAGCGGGGAGGGAGGAAGGCGGAGACGCCATTACTCAACAAGGCTTGGTCACGAGGCAGCGTGGGTGAGGCACATGGCAGTTGCTGGGAGTTATTATCGACAAGAATTACGTTGACACCCAGTTAATAAGTGAAATTTACTTGCCTATGTGTTCTCTAGTGCCTCGTCAGTTAATTAATAACGCGTCGACAATTAGAACCAGTTTTTTTTTTTTTTATTAATTCCTTGGGTACATCTGCATTAGTGCAGCTACCCTAGACTATATGAAGTGGAGTACAGTGTGTCAAAAAAGCTAACTAGTTGATGCTAGAAAATCCCCATCACACAGGATGGTTAGTCATACAGAGGCATGTGATAAGCAGTCTGCACTGGCAGATTCCGGATGCATTTTGAGGATATCATCAACACAAGATTGAATAAGGCAGCAGTGGTAATAAAGGTCCCCATCTCGCAGGATGGTTATTCATTCAGGGCCATATGTTTAGTAGCCTGCACTGGCAATTTTGGGTACATTGTGAGGATATCTTCAAGAATACGAGAGTGAATAAAGTAATTGCAAAGCTCCAGGTACCTCATGCCAACTCGTCTGAAAGGTCTAATAACTGGGCATTCAGTGATGTAGTGCGGGAGATCGTGCCGTAGTTCCTGCTCACAGAGTTTGCAACTGGAGTGCTCAGGATTGGGAGATCCGTCACCTGCAGCCACCTGCCACAGGTAACGGTAACCCAACCTGATCCTTGCAACCACTGTGTCGCACAGTCTAGTGGACGTTTTGTGCTGCCCATAGATGTAGGTTTCAGATCTGAACAAATCATAGCTTTTTATACTAGTACTTTCAGGTCGTTGGGAGTCAGTAAGTTCTTTCCTATCAGATCTGAATGTTTGGATCAATGTAGTTTTGACAGCAGAGATGGGGATACCTAGATCTAAGTCAACTTCAAACTTGTTACACGCTAATTTGGCTGCAAGGTCTGTTTCATTATGATGGGTTATATTTATGTGTGAAGGTATCCATACAAAGGAAATTCGAGACCCTTTACTCTGTGCATCAATTAGGTCATTTACAATTGGGAGTATGAGGTTCTTGCTATCGATCTTCCAAGAGAAGTTTTCGATTGCTTGAAGAGCAGACTTTGAATCACAGAATATTATTCCTCCTCCAATGTTTTTTAATGTACTGGTAGCTAAGTGTAATGCTGCTAGTTCTGCTTGTGTGGAGGTCAGCCAGTTGTTTAACCTGACACTGACAGTCTTTGTGCAAATATTATTTCTATAAAACCAGACTCGTAATTAAGTGTGCACAGCAGTGAACATTGAGACCGGCAGATGCGAATTTCGGCAGACCTCAGTACTCTGTTACGCTCACATAAGTATTTTCCTAGTTTTGGTGCATCAAAGTAGGTAGTACATTTGTGAGTAGTTTGTCGTCAGGAAGAATGAACATCAGAAATAACATGTTAGTACTGTTTATCACTCATCTCAGTTTCATGAATATCTGAACATAATTTGTAGCCTAGTCAATCGCTACTTTACATTCCTTTGCTTACAGCGTGTATTTGAGGTGCCAGCAAGATTCTCATCAATCGTGGTATTTACCTCGAGTTCTTTCTCTATGGGGATTCCGTGACCACGAGGACGAATGATGAACTGGCATACGAAATCGTCTTACAGCTAAGACACATTTTTCGTACAAATTTATTCAATTTGATTATTGATTCTATATAATTCATACAATTTTCTATTGAATAATTATTGCCAGATTTGGTAATTAATGTTTATGCTCTAACTGTGCTCAGTATTTATGCTCAGTGATTAATGATGATTAATGATCATAATGAATATAATTTGATTACCATATATTTGAATATATTGTAGTTAGATTTACCATGTTATTAATACCACAATGAACTAGTGACGAGCCACACTGGTTCCTAGATATATATGAACTTCTAGAAATAACCCCCCAATGTTGATATTTGAGGCTTTGGCTTTAATTAATAATTACAGTCTTCATTATTTTCAAGTGATTATTTATTAAATGAGTTTCCATAGACACTGGTTCTCTAGTGTCATTCAAATGATCACTTTTATTTGTTTTACCTCTTTTCTCAAAAGTGGGTGGTCCTTCGAGTTATTTCAATACAATAATTAAATAATTTAATTTCTGAGTTCAAGCCCCAGATAACCAACAACAGTTGAGGTATTGGAAGTGATTAAGAGTTCGAACTAATGTGTGAACCTCTTAGGATCCGCATTTAGCATGTTGATGCCTTGCACTGCATTAGGGATGATGACGTCAGAAAAGAAGGTAACTGCAGAAGGCCTTATTTCAAAACATGAGAGGTTTGCTTTTACTGAATGAATATTTTGATTTTATATGCTACAGTAAGGTGTGGGAGGGATTTTTTTTTTTTTTGAGCGAATGTGAGATGCACATATATATTTTACATGTGCAAATACATTTAGGCGTTTATGCAGCAATATTGGATTACTACTGAAATCGCATTGAAGTCACCATGCCTGGCATGGGACTGTTTTCATACAAATGGATGGTAGTGGGTTTCCAGTTTTATTTTGCCCAATGCTCAATAAGCAATCCTTGAAGAAAAGTTGGACAAAGCTTAAATTACATTCTCTAGAAAGGCGAAGAAATAGAGGTGACATGATAGAGCTATGACTGAATGGACATGACAAAGGGGATATTAATAGCCGGTTAAAAGTATCAACACGAGACAGAACACGAAACAATGGGTATAAATTGGATAAGTTTTACATTTAGGAAAAAACACCTGGGTAAATACTGGTTCAGTTACAGGGATGAACGCTGAGATACATGGTAGTTCATGCTCTGTGTTGCTCCCCCTTTGATACATGTAATGGGTGATGGTTGGAAGTAAATATGAAATTTAAAATAGACTACGGATGATGGTATTTTGCTTTAGGTTTCAAGGTCACTGTTGTAATGCAAAACACACGACTCATAGACCCTTGAACTTGCCTGTGCAGGAACGCTGGGCGGCTTGCTGGTGACGTCATTGACCATTGGCGATGCCTGTGCAAGGTCGCCGGGGTAACGGAATTTGGATGTGCCAGGAGCCGGCCTTTTAATCCCCAAGGTAAGTTGAAGACTGGCTAGCTGATGACGTCATTGACCATTAGCGATGCCTGTGCATGGGTCGCTGAGGTAACGCAAAACACTCGAGACAGTAACCGGCATTTTAATCCCCTTGAGCTAAATGGCAGGGGCCATAGAGCGACTTGTAGAAAAAAATTGAGAAAACCCCATGCGCCAATGACCGGCATGGAGAAAACGTTCATAAAACCCCATGCGACAACCCCATGCACCAATGACCGGCATGGGAAAAAAATTAGAGAAAACCCCATGCACCAATGACCAGCATGGGAAAAATTTTTGTAAAACCCCATGCGCCAATGACCGGCATGGAGAAAAAGTTCGTAAAACCCCATGCGCCAATGACTGGCATGGGAAAAAGTTCGTAAATCCCCATGCGCCAATGACCGGCATGGGAAAAAAATCGAGAAAACCCCATGCGCCAAGTACCGGCATGGGAAAAAAGCAAAATTGCCGGTACTTGGCTCGTTTCCCACTACTTTCTACTACTCATCTTCTTTGTGTGTTAGACAGGAGCTTGCATCTCTTTATCCCTGATTTTCAGTAAAATAGGTGTTATCGTAATGATCAGTACTGGCTGCAGCCTGTTGTTCACGCATTTATTTAAAGAAAATCTTAAAAAATCCATTTCTTAACATATTTTGATGAAATTTTCATGGTGCTGAAGTCAAATAACGAGAGACATATACGAAATTTTTCACTATTTTTCATATTTGGAAAAGTCTCTACATGTACCGAGCCCTTTAAACCACAGATTCTTCTTTCGCTTCTCAGTTTTTTCCTTTTGGGCTGGGATAAACCTGTTTACTGCTTCCTGACCCTTTTGAGTGACATAATTCATCATGTCTTGTTCAGACTTAGTTTTGAGTTCTTTGTCCCATGGTACATCTTTTAGGAATTTTCTCGTCGCCTCATAATTGTCTTTTCGGTACGACAGCCCCTTGTTATCATGTTCTTTTTTTTTTGGGGGGGGGGGGAGATTTCTCCTAGATCTACCAGATAATCAAAGATTAATACAATATGATCACACATTCCCCAGGGGAGCTTCCAACTTAACTTCCCTAATATCCCACTATTTCAGGGTGAATATCAGTTCAAGCGTGTCTGGTTCAACATCTCCTCTCATTATTTTCGGTCCTTTGATGTGTTGGCTTAGAAAGTTTCTTGTTGCCACGTCAGCATCGTAGCTTTCCATGTGTCTGGCTCTCCATATGGGTCTCTATTCTAACAATCTATCTACCTGTGATTGAAGTCTCCCATGATTAGTAGTCTGGATCCGTTCCTGCTAGCGACAGATGCTGCTCTCTCTATTATATAATGGTAACCATGTTGTTTCTATCATATTCCTGTCTGGGACTTCTGGCATTTGGTGTGGGGTTATACATGACTACTACAATACGTTTTTGTCCTCTAATTGTTATAGTTCCTGTTACGTAGTCACTGAAGCCTTCACAGCCCTGAATAACCATCTCCTCAAAACTCCAATCTTTTCCTATCAGCAGAGCTATTCTACCTCGATCTCTTCATTTTCTCTCTTTGCTTACTATTTATTATTCCTGTGGAAACACTGCAATTGTTATGGTTTTCGTTAGCTTTGTTTCTGAGTGTTATTATGTCTAGGTTTTCTTCTAGGCCCATTCTCTAAGTTCTCTTGTTTTATTAGTTATTCCATCTGCGCTAGAGGACATTGCCTTGAAGCTAACTTTCTTCTGTTATTTCTCATGTTCACTTCTTGGTGAGCTTTGTGCTGATGGAGAAAATTGTTCCATAGGTGTTAAGTTTTTTGAGAAGGTTAACAGGGTCTCAGAGGATTCTGGGCTGTGGGGAGGGGGGGTCAAGTGAAAGGGGGACAGGGAGGGCATGGGGTATTGCAAGAGGGGGAGACAGGGAGGATATGGAGTGAGGGGAGACGGAGGGCAGGGAGGGTATAGGGTGAGGGGGGAGGGGAGACAGGGGGGGGGGAAAACGGAGTGGAGAAACATGAAGGGAATGAGGAAGATGTGTCTGAGTGTGTATGTAGTCAGGGGAAAGGAAGGGTGGAATGAGCATTTGAATGGGGACAGGGAGGGTTTGGGGTTGGAATGGTTTCTATGGGGAGGTGGGTGGGGGTATAGCCCTCCTCTCTGGTGTTGCTGGGATGCTGGTCAGGAGTCCCCCCCCCCCCTTCAGCTCTGGGAATGTTGTATTGATGGCTGTGATTCCATGGTTTTCTCCTCTCTCCTCGGGCATCTTCCTTACATCTGCCACAATGATTCTCTTCTACCTCCTCATATCCTCTCACATTTAGAAGTTGGCTCTTCTTTGCTAGAATTTTCTCCATCGTGGTCTCTATTATAAACACTTTCTTTATCAGGTGGTCTCTGTCCTTGTTGTACGAGCCTAGCCTGAAAACCTTCTTAACCCAGCAAACACAAAATACATTGGAAATATTCAACAAAGTTTCAACAGGGCTGTGGTAAAGATGCATGTCATGTGTGGTTCAATAGACACATATGAGCAAATTTTAACCCAAAAATGGTAAAATTATTTCTTTGTGAAATATTACAAATGCTGTCTTTTCTTACACTAGTTTCACGTTTATTTATTAAAAAATATTTTTCATGTTCATGTTTAAATGTAAAATTTATGTATATATATATATATATATATATATATATATATATATATATATATATATATATATATATATATGTCGTACCTAGTAGCCAGAACGCACTTCTCGGCCTACTATGCAAGGCCCGACTTGCCTAATAAGCCAAGTTTTCACGAATTAATATATTTTCTCTAATTTTTTTCTTATGAAATGATAAAGCTACCCATTTCATTATGCATGAGGTCAATTTTTTTATTGGAGTTAAAATTAACATAGATATATGACCGAACCTAACCAACCCTACCTAACCTAACCTAACCTATCTTTATGGTTAGGTTAGGTTAGGTAGCCGAAAAAGTTAGGTTAGGTTAGGTTATTTAGGTTAGGTAGTCGAAAAACAATTAATTCATGAAAACTTGGCTTATTAGGCAAATCAGGCCTTGCATAGTAGGCTGACAAGTGCGTTCTGGCTACTAGGTACGACATATATATATATATATATATATATATATATATATATATATATATATATATATATATATATATATATATATATATATATATTGTGACGGTGTTCCCACCCTTCTAATTCTCCCACGCCTGCTGTAAGAGTCATGTCCACTATTCCCGAGCGTTCTCTACATTGCAGGCAACAAGTGAACATGTGTGGGAGAGAACAGTATTCTCGAAGAGCCGAGAAATTTGCGTAAATGTAGCATTTTGTCCTGTGGGATAGGCCCTTTAGGGAGCCAATATGGCGCTGGCAAGTCTGTTCTCCCGCCAAAACTGTGTGACGTCAGTGGCACCAGATTGGTCACCGTCAGCGACATGGCACTGGGAGCCAATGAAAACCAACTTTGGAAAAGTGACGTCACATGAGCAGGGCGGGTCCGGCTGTGTTGGCGCCAGACGATATCAGTCTTTCACGACACGTCCGAGAGGTAGGACGCGCGATCGGTCATCCTGTCAGAGTGACGGATTTACCGAACTCCGGTGGATTTAAGCGTCTCCAGTTGTTGGCACGCACTCTGTGAGGTCTTCCTGTAACCCAAAAGTGGCTCAGATAAGGAATTGACAAAATATTGAGCAACAAGTGCTCAGGGGACAGGTGCGTTGCAAGAAGTGGGCCGGGCATCGACGTGTGTCGTCGTTGGCAGTTCACCAGTATAAGAGGCAGCTTAGTGGCCGGGCCACCCACCGTGAGTGAACCGGGTTGACAGCCTTGTCAACCAGGTTGAACGTGTGATCGACGATCCTGTCAAGTTTGACAGTAACCCCACCTTCGTGGAACCCTACGAGTCAACAGTTGGATGCAAGCACGTCGAGAAGTCTTCCCAAATACCTAGCGATATATCTAGACGACGAGGGAATTGACAGTGTTGTGAGCTTCAAGTGCTCTGAAGTCGGGTGCTGTGCGTGTGTCGTCTGGGACGGCTGATAACTTCAGTGACTTCGTAGTGGTGAGAGGCAGTTACTCTGGGAGTACAGTGACAAGGACTAATTGGGAAACGTACGACGACCGCCGAGACGTAGGCTGGCTGCCGTAGTTGGGAGGAAAGTTGACGGCCAGGAGACCGACTTCAACCCTGCGACGTACTGTAGAGGAAGCACGGACCTGCTGTGTACAGAAGCGGCGAGACGCGACATCCTAAGGCGTGGGGCTTGTGTTTCTGGATGAACGAGGCGAGAGCCTGGACCAGGAGCTACAACCCAACTGTCATCCTAGGATAGGTGAAGTAGGTGTTTACAGTTCCCTCCCATTTCCCCTTTAGTTAGCTATATATATTCTTGTCAGTATATTTTGTATGTCGTGAGCAAGTCTCACTTGAGTTTAAGTCACAGAGAGCACAGTATGTGGTGAGGCTACCCAGAGCGCTCACAGTATCAATTTACATATATATATCTATGTGGGTGTGTGCAAGCACCGAGATTCATCAGAGAATTTACTGTGACTACTATTATTGATCTGTGATTATTATATATATATATATATATTGGTAGTGAACCAGATATTTGTGGATTGATCTCTATAATCTATTGATATAAATGCCTGTGGATTGATCTCTATAATCTATTGATATAAATGCCTGTGGATTGATCTCTATAATCTATTGATATAAGTGCCCGTGTGTTGATCTCCATAATCTATCGATATAAATGCCTGTGTGTTGATCTCTATGATCTATTGATATATATATGCCTGAAGTTTGATTACTGATTTATATATGACATGATTGTGTGCTGAATAATATATATATGAAGTGATTGCCAGTGATATCTCTTTGAGAGGAAGTATAAATATAAAGAAAAGTTCAGTGATCAAGTGAGTGCATTCACAGTAAATATTATTAAGAATAGAGTAATCTTTTGGTACAGTGAAAAGTCACTGTGAGAGTATTGTGAATATATGTTGATCGTGAGGCCAGTGAAATCATAAGTAAGCCATGTGAACGTTGAATAGTGTTTTGGAAAAAGTTAAATAAACGGGATCGTGACAATTAGAAAACAAGTACTAGTCTGTTCCCACGATCGCGAGGGCCCGGTCAGCTGGCATTCTGACAGGTGACACGTGCCGATGTTGCCATATGGTGCGCTCTAGAATATTATGCTATGAATGGAGCAATTGTCATATATTAATTCTGATACATTGATGCATATATATTTCTCGTTGTCTTTTAAGTAAAATACCAAAACTCTTTGGTGTTTGATATCATCCCCTCCATTTATCTTGTGACCGTGTTATGATATAAAGTAGAGTGACCTGCCTGATACTATATTACTGGATTGGCTCTTGCCACAATTACACCTGACCACTGCAGTGTTACTGGACATCTAAAAAACCAGTTGGCGACCTTGAAGGCTGTGTAAGAGTTCGGTGTCGGAGGGCCACAGATTGAGGGAACGATCTGTGCACCCACTCATCTTATAATCTAAAGGCCGGTTGTGAGATCGACTGGGATACTCTCCGAGGCCAGCAGTGGAGCCTAAGGGATTGAGGGAAGACCCGCCGAACGACGGTGAGTAAGGGTTATTGTTGGAGCAACCACCTGGAAAGGAGATCCAGTCTACTGTTGCTTTAACCCTTCTCTACGAGAACACCGTGAAACCCCGACATTGGCGACCTTGCCAGGATTAAGAGCAAGATCAAGGTGGTAATTGTGGTATTAAATATCAGGCCTAGGTTTTCACTCATTGTCACAAGATGGAGGGTGATAAAGTAGCCAGGTTTATAGACACGAGAGACGAGCAAGTACTGGAGGAGTGCACCAAGGCACAGTTGCAGACGATCGCCGACCACTTTGGGATCAAGTTGAGAGCTTCCAAAGTGGGAGAAAGAAGACTTGAGATCATGGCACAGCTCAAGGCACGTGATGAAGCCTTAGGAGAGGAGCGGCCACAGACACCTGCCAGTGGAGGAGAGAACTTGAGTACCGGTGGCAGCAGCCGGGGATCCAGTGGCAGCAGGCGCAGTATCAAGCTAGAAATAATGAAGATGCAGATAGAAGCACAGCTGAAGCGTGAGGAAGCAGAAAGGAAGCACAGCTGCGCAGAGAAGAAAGAGAAGCACAGCTGAGGCGCGAGGAAGCAGAGAGAGAAGCACAGCTGCGCCGAGAAGAAAGAGAAGCACAGCTGCGCCGAGAAGAAAGAGAAGCACAGCTGAGGCGGAGAGAACAAGAGAGAAGCACAGCTGAGGCGCGAGGAGCAGAGCGAGAGGCACAGCAGCAACGAGAAGAACGAGAGGCACAGCACAGCTGCGCAGGGAAGAACGAGAGGCACAGCTGCAACGAGAGGCGCGAAATAGAAGCTAGGACGAAGCTGCAGGAGGTTGAAGCGAACAAGGAGATTGAGCTGAAACGAGCTGAGCTGGGACTAGTTCCAACTACCCCACCACAACAGCAGGAAGACCGCCGAGTGAGAGAGAGGGATTTGCCCGTCTTCGTGCCTAATGAGGCTGAGGGCTTCTTCGAGCATTTCGAGAGGGTCGCTACGTTGAAGAAGTGGCCGAGGGCAGAGTGGGCGGAGCTAGTTCAAGGAAGGCTCACTGGTGAAGCTCGTGAAGCTTACAACATGCTCGATCTCCAGGAGTGTACCAACTATGATGCAGTAAAACGGGCCGTGCTCCATTCGTTCAAGCTGACGCCGGAGTGCTATAGGAAAAGGTTTAGAGAATGTACCCGATCGCCAGGAAATCGTATGCGGAGACGGCGAGGGACATGGAGAGGAAATTCGTGAAATGGCTGGAGTCGAAGGAGCAAGATCGGCTGAACACATCAAGGGCTAATGGTCATGGAAAAGTTTATGTCCGTGCTCTCTCCCGAGATTAGGGTGAGAGTAAAGGAGGCGGACATCAAGGACCTGAGAGCCGCGGCCGATCGAGCAGACATGCTAGAGAAGCTTTACGTCCATGTCGAGAGGGACAGCACCGACCGCCCGCATTCTCCAGTTATGGGAGGAATAATAGAAGGTCGGACGGTTGGAGGACAGGACCGAGTTATCCTAAGTCCTACCCCTCGAATGGAGACAGCAGAGGACAGAAGAGTGCTGTGGAACCGCCGAAGAAGTCACCGAGGGAGAGCTCAAGAGATCTTGTTATCGTCACGGCCGGAGATGCTGAGCACGAGTCTTTGGAAGGCGCAAGAGGAGTCCGCGGAAGAAGAAGGATCCGTTGTTTCAACTGCGGGTTAATAGGACACATGGCGCGCGAATGTAGACGTCCTAAGCAGCGGGGTTACGTTGCTTTTGTGCGGGTAGAGGACCAGTTAGCCGAAGGAGTGCGGGATGGACCCGTACGTAAGAAGGCTAACCCGTTCGTGCGCGAGGGAACTGTAAGGGTGGGGGACGCAGACCCCATCCCGGTAATGATGCTGAGAGATACTGGGGCGGAATTTACCCTGGTGAGCAGAACCCTTTTCCCTGAGTGTCACGAGAATACCTGTGTAGGTGAGGCAAGTGTGACCACTGTGGGAGGCCCAGTGCAGATGCCCCTACACCAGGTAACCCTGAGTTCGGTTTATGGATGCCAAACCCTAGTAGTGGGGGTCTGTGCGACGATGCCCACGAGGGAGGCACAGGTCATTTTGGGAAATGACGCATGTGGAGGACGTGTCCTACCGAACCTCTTGAAGGACGAGGAGTGCTTGGAGCACTTCGAGAAGAAAGGCGAAGTGTTCGACGCCTGTGGGGACGAGAAAGGAATCGCCATGGAGGCGTTCCCTGTATGTGCCGTAGTTCCGAGGCAATGCGACGGACGAGGGCGTGGATCTGATAAGGCCGACGAGGAGACGTCCGACGGCCTGGGAATGGATCACCTCGTTATGGAACCCGGAGAGCGAGTGGAGGGCGAAGGCAGCCCAGAAGGTGAGGTACAGGTGACCCTCACCGGTTCTCCAGGGTGGACCGCACTAGTCTCGAGGAGAT
>WNGS01094524.1:0-14408 GCA_020271785.1 Procambarus virginalis
CGACGTTGGTACAACGTTCGAACAGTTTTAACACCACCTACAGTTATTAACCATTATATCAAGTGTACAACGTTCTAATACGTTATAAACACTTTAAGCCAAGATGTAACAACTTTATTACAAGTTGTAACAAGCGGAAAATAGAGACAGTTTTGGTTTGTGTTTCCAGGGTAGACGCATGGTGGAGAAGAGGGTGGGGTGGGTGGGTGGTTTCGGGAGGGTGGGAGGTTTCGGGAGGGGAGCGTCAGGAGGGACCACCTGGGTACAGGAATTACCATTAATTTTAGAACAATTAATCATAGCCAAAAACAAATGAAATAAGTACTAGTAATTATGTAATAATAAATAAATAAGTTTCCTAAAAACAATGTGCACAGACTGAAGTTTCCTTAAAAAATATTGTGTTTTTTTCCTCATGGCGCCCTACGTAATGTGCTATAGCTGCCCCAAGTGGACCCGTCCAACACTGGTCACCCATGTGCGTCCGTCCCTCGTGTTATCACATGCTGCGCCATTATGAAATATGTTTTTAACCCTTAAAGTGGCATCAACGTCATATGACGTGCTAGGCGTTTTACCAGTCGACTGCGCTTCACGTCATATGAAGTGTATGGGTACCGCGCACGATTTGAATGTCCCGCCGGGTAGCTGGGGTTCCCATACGCTGCCCACGGGCTATAGTAAACAGCGGCCATTTTGAAAAAAATTCCCGCTCACGAACCGAAGGCGTGGGAGGCCTCAGTTTAGCGAGAGTCACCATGGCGAGCGCACGGTCAAACGCCTCACGGGCACGCACCACTCAATCCCTCACCCCAGAGCAAATAGCCCACGAATTATTTTCTGAAGGTGAGGAAATGTGTTTGATGATTCAGACAACGACGAGGATTATACACAGTTGTCGGGTGATAGTAGCAGCAGCAGTGAGAGTGAGAATTCTCGCCATGCCAAGGCGAGGCCTCTACGCTCACCCATGCCTCCTCGCCCAGTTTCTACCCCCATTCTACCACAACCTCACAGTTCCTGTGGATATTATCTGTTTGAGGGTGACGAGTCAGAGGGAGGTGACTCCTTTTCTGGGTTTAGTGACTCAGATCACAGTTTTATTGAGCCTGTGGCTGGTACCAGTGGTGTAACTGGGCGAGAAATTGTCGCGTCAGCAGCATCTCGCCCAGCCAAGCGCTACCGCATGGCACCACATGAGGGACCAAGACCCTCGTGTTCACGTGCATCCACCTCACGTGCATCCACCTCGTGCATCCACCTCACGTGCACCCACCTCACGTGCATCCACCTCACGTGCACCCGCCTCACCCACCTGCATCCACCTCACGTGCATCCACCTCACCAGAACCCACCTTACGTGCACCCACCTCACGTGCACGTAGCCGCCGTGCTTCTCGCAGACGGTATTCAGCTCCTGGTCGCCGGTATGCATCGCTTCCTCTCCGCCGTCTTTCATCTGCATCTCGCAGGACGCCTGGTGTACTTGAGTGGAGTGATGGTGACGATTTTATTCCAAATATTCCTCACTTTGACGATAAGATGTAGGGATTACAAACCTTTTCCTAATCAAGGTGAGGACATGGCTGAGATGGAATATTTTACAGCATTCTATGATGAACCACTCATGGAATACATTGTACACCAAACGAACCTGCATGCTGCTTACCTGATTGAGAGGGAAATCTCAGAATTTTCCCGACTGCAGCGTTGGAAAAATACCACAGTTGCGGAAATGTACGTGTTTTTGGCACTCTGTTTGTTGATGAAGCACTGTCACAAACATGCAATAAGTGACTATTGGAGCAAGGACCATACAGTGCCAACACCTTTATTCGGTAAATATATGTCACGAGACAGGTTTCAGATACTCCTCAGGTGTCTACATTTTGGAAGTGTTCAGGACCGAACAGCTGATGATAGACTGTGGCGAGTGAGGCACTACATGAACGATGTTATTGGAAAATTCAGAGACTTTTACGTACCAGCACAGAAGCTGGTGGTTGATGAATCTCTCATACTTTTCAAGGGACGTGTTCCATTCAAACAGTACATTCCCTCAAACGAAACCGCTTTGGCCTGAAATTTTTTGTTCTTTGTGATTGTGAGACAGGATACGTGTTACACATGATTCTGTACTCGGCTAGTGATGTAGACATTCCCGGTAACGACGAACATGGATTCTCAGGGAGTGTAGTGAAGACCATCATGGCTCCGTGGATGAACAAGGGACACATTTTATACACGGATAATTACTATACAAGTCCCTTGCTAGCTCGGTTCTTGCTAGAAAATAGAACCGGATTGGTTGGTACAGTAAAGCCACAACGAAGGGAAATGCCTGTGTTTGACACCGACATTGCAGTTGGTGAGTGTCAGAGAAGGAAAAGTGATAACATTCTGTCAGTTCGGTGGAAAGACAAACGAAAGGTGAACTTGTTGACAACAATTCATGATGGAACAATGGTGAACAGTGGGAAAGTGAGCCATAAAACAAACACGCACCACTATAAAGCCAGACTGTGTTTTAGACTATAATATCAACATGCGGTTGATTGATAAATCAGACATGATGATTGGCACTGCAGAGTGTGTGCGGAAGACATGTAGGTGGACGAAAAAGTGTTCTTCCATCTTGTGGACATGAGCATGCTGAACTGTTTCAACATGTACCTTGTGAGGACTGGACGTAAGCCCACTTTCCGTGACTTTGTATTTGATGCTGCAATACAGTTATTAGGAAAGTTTGCAAAAGATGTCCCAGGGATTCAGCGGCCCATCATAAACCCACTGTTGCAGCAGCTGGTACTCCACGCCTCGCTCACACTGAAGGCTTCCTAGCTCACAGACTCGAGTATTTGCCACCAGCTGGAAGCGTGCAATAGGCCAACGTGATTGCTTGTGTGTAAAACAACGACACGTAAAGACCAGAAACGGAAGCTTGTACAAACATGGTGTGAAACGTGTGGTATCCCATTATGTGCTGTCAAGTGCTTCAATGACTACCACAGTCTAGAAAACTTCTAAGTGTGCTGCAAAGTGTGTACAGCGTGTGCGAGTGTGTAAATATGTAAACATATAAGCAGTTAGCGTGTGTGTGTGTGTAAATATATACAAATATAAGCAGAACATACAATATAATAGACTGTAATGACATATTATATTGCCGTAATTGAAAACAGATGTGTGCGCCTGTGTATACTCAAATATGCAACAATTATTGATACAAAATATGTTCAACATTATTTGAAACAAATTTAGTGCAAAATAAATGGATAAAATGCGCCTAGACATTGTAAATAAATAGCGCGAAAATATATTTGTGGCAACTCTGGCTGTTGCAGGACGCCGCGCAATGCCTCTCAGGCGTGTACTGCATGAGCGAACATGCAGAGTGTGACGTCACACGCTCAACTTGCCGGCTCTATTGCAACAAAAGTAAGTACAATAGAATTTTTTTTTTTTTTCCCGTGATCAGTGAACGAAACTTAACAGATTAGCAAAAAAAAAAAATTTTTTTTTTTTTGTGCATTAATTGGCTGTTAATGCACACTATATTCTACCCACTTCAAGACTCCGCTCCAATTGAAGCATCAAGAAATATGCCAATAGGCCCTCTGCAGTTACTTCCATCCTTCCCTTTAGCTCATACCCCGACTCTATACCCCGATTCTATACCCTGTTCTATACCCCGTTCTGGCTTGTGTTGAAAATCTGTTTTCACCTCATCCAAATACTATTGTAACATGTCACCTCACCCAAATGCAGGTATATAAATCGAAGATGTTTTAGCTCTATTCAGTTATAGTTGTGTGTGTGTGTATAAACTAAAGTCTTTGAAAATGTAATAAGTTTTACGAAACGCGCTCAAGTGTCGCGTCAGACTAGAAATAAAAATGAATTTTGGAGAATTGATTTTTCATTTACCATCAAGAGTAAAAAGAAACATAAGATCGAGAAAATTCGTGTTAGAATTATTAACCTTACTTTTTCGGTCATATTTAATAACATATGTCTACAGGAAAGACTGCTAAACCAAATATACTATATATAACACGTATAATACAATATAATCCTGAATGGTCCCAGGACTATATAACTGAAAACTCACACCCCAGAAGTGACTCGACCCATACTCCCAGGAGCAACGCAACTGGTATGTACAGGGATGCCTTAAACCACTTGACCATCACGACCGGACATAAGGAAGTGATAGCCTGAGCTATATGAACCACTTCCCCGCCGGCACCTGGATGGTTATCTTGGGCATAGCATTTTATCAAATCACCTCATTTTTTGGGGCAACACGTGAGGAACACAAATGCAAACAAGCCTGAATGGTCCCCAGGACTAGATACAACTGAAAACTCACACCCCAGAAGTGACTCGAACCCATACTCCCAGGAGCAACGCAACTGGTATGTACAGGGATGCCTTAAACCACTTGACCATCACGACGACGGACATAAGGAAGTGATAGCCTGAGCTATATGAACCACTTCCCCGCCGGCACCTGGATGGTTATCTTGGGCATAGCATTTTATCAAATCACCTCTTTTTTTTGGGGCAACACGTGAGGAACACAAATGCAAACAAGCCTGAATGGTCCCCAGGACTAGATACAACTGAAAACTCACACCCAGAAGTGACTCGAACCCATACTCCCAGGAGCAACGCAACTGGTATGTACAGGGATGCCTTAAACCACTTGACCATCACGACCGGACATAAGGAAGTGATAGCCTGAGCTATATGAACCACTTCCCCGCCGGCACCTGGATGGTTATCTTGGGCATAGCATTTTATCAAATCACCTCTTTTTTTGGGGCAACACGTGAGGAACACAAATGCAAACAAGCCTGAATGGTCCCCAGGACTAGATACAACTGAAAACTCACACCCCAGAAGTGACTCGAACCCATACTCCCAGGAGCAACGCAACTGGTATGTACAGGGATGCCTTAAACCACTTGACCATCACGACCGGACATAAGGAAGTGA
Source organism: Procambarus virginalis (assembly GCA_020271785.1). Taxonomy (NCBI): domain Eukaryota; kingdom Metazoa; phylum Arthropoda; class Malacostraca; order Decapoda; family Cambaridae; genus Procambarus; species Procambarus virginalis. The sequence goes on from WNGS01094524.1 coordinate 5,002, forward strand.
TAGCCTGAGCTATATGAACCACTTCCCCGCCGGCACCTGGATGGTTATCTTGGGCATAGCATTTTATCAAATCACCTCATTTTTTGGGGCAACACGTGAGGAACACAAATGCAAACAAGCCTGAATGGTCCCCAGGACTAGATACAACTGAAAACTCACACCCCAGAAGTGACTCGAACCCATACTCCCAGGAGCAACGCAACTGGTATGTACAGGGATGCCTTAAACCACTTGACCATCACGACCGGACATAAGGAAGTGATAGCCTGAGCTATATGAACCACTTCCCGCCGGCACCTGGATGGTTATCTTGGGCATAGCATTTTATCAAATCACCTTTTTTTTGGGGCAACACGTGAGGAACACAAATGCAAACAAGCCTGAATGGTCCCCAGGACTAGATACAACTGAAAACTCACACCCCAGAAGTGACTCGAACCCATACTCCCAGGAGCAACGCAACTGGTATGTACAGGGATGCCTTAAACCACTTGACCATCACGACCGGACATAAGGAAGTGATAGCCTGAGCTATATGAACCACTTCCCCGCCGGCACCTGGATGGTTATCTTGGGCATAGCATTTTATCAAATCACCTCTTTTTTTGGGGCAACACGTGAGGAACACAAATGCAAACAAGCCTGAATGGTCCCCAGGACTAGATACAACTGAAAACTCACACCCCAGAAGTGACTCGAACCCATACTCCCAGGAGCAACGCAACTGGTATGTACAGGGATGCCTTAAACCACTTGACCATCACGACCGGACATAAGGAAGTGATAGCCTGAGCTATATGAACCACTTCCCCGCCGGCACCTGGATGGTTATCTTGGGCATAGCATTTTATCAAATCACCTCTTTTTTTGGGGCAACACGTGAGGAACACAAATGCAAACAAGCCTGAATGGTCCCCAGGACTAGATACAACTGAAAACTCACACCCCAGAAGTGACTCGAACCCATACTCCCAGGAGCAACGCAACTGGTATGTACAGGGATGCCTTAAACCACTTGACCATCACGACCGGACATAAGGAAGTGATAGCCTGAGCTATATGAACCACTTCCCCGCCGGCACCTGGATGGTTATCTTGGGCATAGCATTTTATCAAATCACCTCTTTTTTGGGGCAACACGTGAGGAACACAAATGCAAACAAGCCTGAAGGGTCCCCAGGACTAGATACAAACAGAAAACTCACACCCCAGAAATGGGGTGTGAGTTTTAAATATGGAGAAAATTCATGTTGCTGCCTGTTGTTCCTCACGTACTAGGAAGAATTTGGCAATGAATAAATCATGATAATGATTAAAATATAAGTTAGTAATTTTAGTAACTACTTTGGTTAATTCAAAGGTTGTATAAATACAATGATGTATAGAACTGTTGGTTATTTCCAACATAACTCCGGGGAGAGAAAACTCGGGTCGTAGTTCAGGTATTAGTACTAACGTACACCTGTTTCTCTATCCTGAAGTTATATTCATGGGTTAGTAGGTTAGTACGTACCTAACGAATGTCCCGAATCTGTGGTAGATGACTAAGTCAACATGGGGACGTAAATAAACATTGAAAATTATTGAATAATTCCTTTGTAAGATACAGAAGGAAACTAACAAAAATAATTATGAATAGTTGGATCATTTAAGATTAAGGAGACCTCATCAATACAGTGAGGCTACTGTCCAAGGTCACTATGACTCGTAACTAATTACTGGACATCAACTCATCACTGCATCAGTATGGTCACCTCAAGTTTAAATGATAAGTTATCTACTCTTGAATAGAATCAAAATATTGTTTAAGTTTCTGTTTGCAGTTCTGAGCAGCGACTCTTGATGGTCTTGTGCTCGGTTGAGTAGAATCATTGTTCTCTGAAACTTGGGTTACAGGTATATCTGTAGAACACTCGTGTTCTGCTAACTCTAAAGGTACTAATTTCTCTAGTGTTTTCAAGGTAGTAGTGCCTCGACACTGAACTTTAACAATTCGTAATACACCATGGCGGTCAGGATGGATATCAACAATTTTACCTATAGGCCAATCTGACCTGGGTCCATCACTGTCTACTAGGACAAGATCACCTGGTTTAAGTTGAACTTTATTGTATGGGCTTGCAGCTCCATAATGATATTCTCTTAAAGCAGTTAAATATTCACGTGTCCAGACCTCATTCCACTTCTCTATTACTCTTGAAAGGTGTCTATAACTCTCCACTAAGTCACTTGCTTTGACACACGAAGGGTCAGCTGGATCCTCGTCTCCTAGAGATATTAGAGGGCTCAGAAGACCACCATGAATCAAATGAGAGGGGCTTAGGGGTTCTCTTTGGGAGAAATCTTCTGTTAAGTAGGTTAGAGGTCTGTTGTTGACTCGTGCTTCAATTTCCACGACAAGGGTCTGTAACTCGGTGAGATTAATTTTCTGCCTGTGTAAGGTTTTTCTTAGGCATTTCTTAACAGTTCCCACCATTCTTTCGTAAAAACCGCCATGCCATGGTGCTCTTGGAGGAATAAATTTCCAATAGCATTGTCTCTGTTTGAGCACAGAGTGTACTTCTGGATGGTTCCATATTTCTTGTAAGCAAGCTTCTCCTGCCACGAAGTTAGATCCATTATCCGAGATCATTAATTTTGGGCAAGATCTTCGTGCAGCAAATCTGCGAAAGGCTTGCAGAAAGGCTTCTGCACTCATGTCAGAAGTGACTTCTAAATGTACTCCGCGTGTGGTAGCACACGTGAAAAGGCAAATGTAGGCTTTCACTGGAATCTTGTCCGGTGTGCCTGTTAAAATTAGTGCTCCTGTATAGTCGACACCTGTGGTTTCAAAGGGACGAAGGTGAACGACTCGCTCCTTAGGTAGGGGCGGTGGACCTGGATAAGGACACACTCGAGCATCATATCTCTTGCAGATTATACAAGACTTGATTAAAGATTTAACAGTTTGGCGACCTTGGGGAAGCCAAAAACGTTGTCTGATTTCAGTAAGAGTATCTAATACTCCACCATGCAATGTATTATGCTCATGGTAATGTAAAACTATGAGTTTAGTAATGATGTGGTGACGTGGAAGAAGTATAGGATTCTTCGTATCTAAATTTATTTCTGCATGAAGCAGACGTCCGCCGCATCTCAAAATGTTATAATTGTCTGAGTCAAGCCAAATGCCCAGAGACTTACTCAACCTTTCTGGGAGATGTTCATATTCCTTCCCATAAGTCTCTTGTTGAGCTTGTTTGACCCAATATTTGATGGAACTAGGAAATCGATACTTGATCCCCATCTTGTTGATGAAATCAAATACCATTTCTGTAACTCTTAGTAATTTGCTTAAACTGGAATAGCGATGAGGATTGATAGCTAAAATTCGAGGGGGTTCTGGATCCACAACAGGGGTAGTGATATTGGTCACAATGACTTGCGGCTTCTGTTGGGGCCACTGACCACTAACTAGCCATTGGGGTCCATTAAACCACATCTCGGTTTTAACTAATTGCTTTAAAGTCAAACCTCTGGATAAATAGTCAGCTGGATTGTCCTTGGTTGGGACATGTCTTAATTTATAACCAGCAGACAATTCACGAATTTCCCTTACTCGATTGCTGACATAGGGAGTTTTGTTGTTGTCATTTTTTACCCACTGCAATACTGCTTCATTGTCCGACCACACTACTATTTCACCAAGGTGAACATTACTGAGGGTTTTGATCAGGCAATGGGCCAGTCTTACACCTACTAATAAGGCAGTTAATTCCATTTGGGGTAGTGACCTCCTTTTAATCGGGGCTACCCTTGCCTTAGATGTAAGCAAAAATGATTGTTGAGTATTAACTAGATAGGCTACTGAGCCATACGCTTTGCCTGAAGCATCGCAGAATACATGTAAATTTGTGGGTGAATTTAGTCCTAAGGTATTTCGAGGAAACTGTAGAATACTAAGTTTGTTGTAATCAGGAATCAACTGCTGCCATTTTTCTTGGAGATCCTCCGGCAACGTTTCATCCCACCTCAAATTCCTTTGCCAGCACTCCTGCATAAGGAGTTTACCCTTAATTAGTATAGGACTGAGTAGGCCTAAAGGGTCAAATGGCTTGCTGACATGGGAGAGTAGTTTTCTCATGGTTAGAGGTGAATGTTTGATCTCCACTGACTTGATATTCAATTTGTCTGTGGAAGTATTCCACTCCATACCTAAGACTTTCAATTTATGAGGTACCTTATAATCTGGGAATTCTTCCTCGATTATTTGGTTGAGTTGTTTATTATTGGAGGCCCACGACTGTAGGGGCATGTTAGCTCCCAAAAGTTCACGATTAGCCTCATGGTAGATTTCCACTAGTTTATTCTCATCATTAGTGGTACCTTGAAAATTGTCAACATATAAATTGTTGCTAATCTCAGTCTTGTAGGGGCTATTAGACTTCTTGAGATGTGTATCCAGAGTAGCCTGGAGTAAAAATGGTGAAGATGTCGCTCCGAACAGTACTGAGGCAAATCTATAAGTAATGATTTCACTATTAGGATCCTGTGGATCTTTCACCCATAGAAATTTAGTAAAATTACGATCCGTCTCTTGTAAGCCTACTCTTAAAAAGGCCTTACTAATGTCGGCCGTATAGGCAAAAACACCAGAGCGAAATCGTAATAAGACATCTTGTAGTCTTTGGGTTAGGCTAGGTCCAGTTTGTAGACAATCATTTAGTGACACGCTGTCTGCCTTTAATTTGGCACTACAATTAAATACAATCCTGATTGGTGTTGTAACTGAATCTTTCAGGACAGCATGATGTGGCAAATAATGGCCTGTCTTATGGTTGTCTTCTTCAACAACTTCTATAAATTTGTTAGCAAGTTGTTGCTGTATTAAAGCATGATACAGTTGCAATTTATCTGGTTGCTTCCGTAGCCTAGCTAATTGAGAATTTAATTGGGTTGAGGCCATGAAATAATTTACTGGAAGCTGTGGGTGGTTCAGCTTCCATGGGAGTCTCACCCAATATTGATTATCTTGGAAAATCACAGTATCAAGATATTGTTGATACGTCCATGTGTCATCTGGACTGGGTTGATCAGGGACTATGCCTAAGGTGTCCAAATCCCATAATTTATGAACAGGGGGATTGGACTCATCATCCTCGGTTTCGTCTCTGACATGTAGTGGTGACTGCTCTAGGCCTAGTCATGCAACTATTGAATTAGTTGGTTGATTACTAGTAGATTTAGAATGTTGTTGGATCAACACCGGTCCTGTGAGTAGTTTACCCCCAGCTGACAGCAACAAGTTTACACCTCGTTGCCTGGTGCATCCAGTAATAAATCTATAATAAAAGTCAGCTCCAATAAGAATACCTACATCGTTGAGACAGTCTGTATTTATTTTATGATCTGCTAGCCTAATACCGCTGCGTTTAAGAAATTTGACTGTTTGAGCAAGACCTGTAACATGTAAATCTGAGGGGATCTTGTCAACGACTATGGCTTGAATTGGGCTGGTGCAGCCTCCTAAACGTACCAAGACTTTAACAACCTGGTAGTCACGAGGTCCACTATTGGTTAGGAATCCAGAGATATTCAAATTCACTCGAGCAATAGGCTTCAGTTTCAACTGATCAACTAGCTGTTGAGAAATAAAGGTTTTCTGCGAACCTTGGTCAAAGAGACCACGAGTGGAAATCCTAGATCCCTTATTGATTAATTTTAATTGAGCTGTTGGTAACGTAGTTGTGTTAGTCGACTCTGTTGCAAGTACACTTATGTCTTGATGCACTTTGCAATACTGTACAGAAGTAGAATTTGTAGTCTTCTTATGAGGATTGGTTGATCTTGATTGATCACTACCACACAAGGAATAATGGTGTCTACCCTTGTGGCACTTGTTGCACATACGTAAGGAGACAGTACAGCTATTGGGGTCATGAGGACCCGTGCACCTTGTGCATCTGTGTAATTCTTGCAAACGATGAATTCGGGTGTTATGGTCTGGATAAGTACTACACTTATAAGTAAGATGTTCATTATTGCAGAACAAACACTTCTTCACTGTAGGAGAAGTCGTAGGAGTGGTGCTCACTACGGGGTTTATAGGGTTCACTGTGTATGTACCTACATTTCCAGATTTCCATTTCGGAGATGATTTATTGAGATCTGGTTTTACTACAGTAGTTGCAGTACGTTGGGGTTTATGATGAGAGTTAGTAGAGAAGTTTGAAACACTCTTCCCATCTTGGTTGGCTCTTTGTCTTTCGACTAGGGTATGTAAACCTTCTGTAATTTCATTCATGGACAGAGAGGTTTTATTGTACATAGTACACAATTTATCTAAAGTCTCTCTCGGTAATTTGCGCCTTACAACTACCTTTGTCATCCATTCAGCAGTCTGAATTTGGACTTTAAGGCTTAAGGCCTTGAGTAAAGACTCTAGCTCTAGTCTGAAAGTTTGGAGAGAATCTGTAGAATTATTAGCAGATGGTAAATCCAGCAATTTTTGAACTAAGATAGTAACAGTTCTTTCCTTGTTATCGTAGTTGCTCTTAAGCAATTGAACAGCTAGGTCGTAACCATCACTGGTCAGTGTTATGTTAGATATTACCTTCAAGGCTTCATTTCGTAACAAGCCTTGTAAATAAGTGAACTTAGTTGTTTGAGGGATGTTAGTTTTAGAGTCTACTGCATCCACGAATTTACTCCAGAAATCATCCCAACTCTCATTCTCGTTACCAGAGAATGTGGGTATATTGATCTGAGGTAATTTGACATCAGGATCTGGATGTGCAGTAGAGGCTGTTGTTAATTTGTTTTTAGCAATTTGCCTTTTGAAGGGTTGAAGTTTAGCCTGTACATCATCTTCGTACTGGGCTAAATCATTTACAATGTCCTCAAGTTCAGTTTCACCTATTGAGGTTTGGTAAAGTTCTGTCAAGTACAGATTCATATGCTGTTTAATATGCTCGAATTTGCTTTCAGCAACTTGAAGTAAGTCTTCTAATTCAATGTAGTCAACAGGTGACTGTTGTGACAGATTTTGACACTTGGTAATCTGTCGGGTCAAGTGACCTTTCAGACCGGTAAGGGTCCTTTTCATTTTGTCAGCCGTTTCCATCTTGCTGGGTAAGGGCTGGTCTGATAGTAAATAGTTGTTACTGATGTAACTGGGATATTGGCTCATTCAATGGAGCTCAATACTAATATAATAGCCTAATGTATTGAATAGACTATAATACCTCGTTTAGAGGTTAATTTGCCTACCTAACAATAGATAGCTAATATTTTTGAGTAGTATTCGAATGCCACTATTGGATTTCGTCCGGTTAGCTCATCAATTATCACCATTCGATCCAACAGTGAACATTCGGCAGTACTCAAAAAAATAATACACGAATAATATGTTAAAAGCACAAAAAGAATTTTGGTAATCCCACCCCAAATCAGGGTCAGCACAATCTAAATAATATGTATGTACACCAGTACTGTCTAGTACAGTACTCGTTAATAATTCCTACCTAGGAATGACTAAATGATTTAGGCTGCATTTGTACAAACATTAGTACAATTACAGTCTAAATATCCTACCTCATCAAAGGTTGGCATAAATGCAATGGTGCAGTAATATAGATATATGGTGCTATGTTTTTGGGATTTTTTGTTTTGATATATATGTTTGTGCTTAGAAACACAAGTGAAAATTTATAAATGTATAACACTAAGGTTACTTTATGCATAAGTATTAATAGAAATGTTGATAATAATAAATGAGTTTAGGCTATAATATGGGCAGTCTGCTGACAGCCGTAAATAATGAAATATATTGGTAAATAGCCTAATAATATTAACACACTAATTGGTGTTAGTAAATAGTTAATTATATGGGGCCAGTAATTTAGGTGAATATACTGGAAATGATAATTTAATGTATCTATCCGGTTCGAAGGACCAAAATTTTGTGGGGAAAACCTGACTCCAATAACTAATAACTTGTTTTGGGCTCTGAGACCCAGTAACTAATAATTAAATAAATATATATATATACTTCGATAGCTATGAAGGACCACCACTTTTTGAGAAAAAGTGGAAAACAAAGAGACAATGGAAAAAACTGATCCTAGGAACTAGTGTCCTATGGATCTTGGTAAAACTGTAATGCTTATATGAATGGAGTCAAATTAACTACACAAAATTGGGGGGTTACATGCTAAAAGATTAATACATCCCTAGCATTATTCTGGTGCTGGTTCTTCACCAGAGTAAATCAAATGTGAAAGTCAAAAATATAGATATATAATATTGATGGAGGTAAATGCACCTCAATATACTACTGAAATGTTGAACAGCATCAGTAAATCAAAGGGTTAGTATAATTGATCTCTTTAGGAGATCACTACTGTAACTATGGAGTTATTGCTACTGATGGAAAAATGGACAGCTTAGCTGTGATCTAGGAGTGTAATCGGTTGCTACACTCCACCGACGACGTGTTGCATAGGGTAAATTGTTGCACAGAACGGTGGGGAAGCCTAGCACCTCGGTTGAAGTCGCCTTGGTATATTTTGTTGGTTTGCATTCGGCCTAACGACTGCTACCTAAATGTTAATAGTGGCCACATAATAACAAAAAGGGTAAACTTAGCAGCCGAGCCTCGTGTCGTTGATGTGAAGACTTGAGCAACTCTTCGTCCTCCAGCTGCTGCTTGAAAGACGTTGACTCTGGAGATGCTCGTATATAGTCTATGACACGGCTATGTTGTGCCAGATAACGTGGCACCGCTCAACTGATCGTGGGAGCGAAATAAATAGGTCAAGCACAACTCTGCTACACGCTGTTAATGGCGTCCGTGCTCTCGTTCACGTGTCAAGTGACGCTCTCCCTTCTTCCTCCTGCTCCTTATTGCGCATGCGCGGCTTTCGAGCGTAAATGAATATGTATTTATCGCAATTGACTAAGGAAGGAAGAGGTAATAACAAGTATTAATATCACATTAAATTCTTCTGTGATAAAATAGAATTTCTAGTAACATAAATTGGCTTACTAAAAGTTGTGCAGCCAATCGAGGAAATTAAAGTAAAATCATTTGCATCAAGTAATTTCCTCTAGAATACTTAAATGTTAGTTAAATAAGGGAGCTCCAGTAAGTAATAGTATACTACGAAATCAAAGTTAACTATTTTTAGTAAATGAAATGATAAACTGGACTCTTGTTATAAATCCAACTAAATGTGGAGAAAATTCATGTTGCTGCCTGTTGTTCCTCACGTACTAGGAAGAATTTGGCAATGAATAAATCATGATAATGATTAAATCTATAAGTTAGTAATTTTAGTAACTACTTTGGTTGTATAAATACAATGATGTATAAAACTGTTGGTTATTTCCAACACAGATTGTGCCTGCTGACAATTGGTTTGGTGAAG
>WNGS01094544.1:0-12301 GCA_020271785.1 Procambarus virginalis
CCCCGCTGCCATTGTGCGCCCCTATGGTCTAGCAATATGTGTGGCGGGTGTTTCCATACGCCGTGTGGAACGTGTTGGTCTGACTAATGTCAACAGGGCACAATTCGTTATCGGTCTACCCCAGGGGACATTGAAGTGAAGATAGCCCCCTACCCACCGACGGGCAAGATTGGTCGAAAACCTATCTTATACTTCAGACCCACCATCGTGGCGCTAATCTTCATTCGGAGCAGGAGCACCCTTCGAGTCCAACCCTATAGCCCAAGAACAAGTTCAGACTTCGGCTGACACTCACTACATCGCCAACGTCACCCAGGATACAGCAAAAACCGTAGTATTGGCTTAAAGAGGCCCTAAGGAAGGTGGGCAACTCATAATAAGAAGCCAACCATGTTTCGACTGGTGGTGCCCTATGGTTTAGGGCTTCCCGTGATGGTATGGACAACTGGCACAAGGACATGGACCCATGGTGATCTCTCTCCACCGTGAATTGAGCAAGCATAACAAAGAGCTCGTAATAATGAAACGTGCCACACCTGCTATCCATCAATGGCACCCCTCCCGACCGATGACCCCAGAGGAGAGGGGGATAGTACAACTATCACCCTGGACGTGTGGAGAGGAGGGGGGTCTCCACCCCAGGAACCTCTTCCCGTTCACTCTTCCAGCACCACCGGCCACCCCCAGGAAGAAGAGACATCTACAGGAATATACATCCAGCACCACTACCACTGCCCCTCCACCTCCCCCACATCATGGAACGGTCAAACGCGCATCGAAATCCACTATCGACATCGATCCTCGTCCGAATCGCCATATCGAGTCCATCCTCGACGGAGAGTCACAGAAATTCCTGTTATCCTCTCCCCCGAAAAAACAACGGAAGCTGTAACCCCCCCCCCCGGGGGTAGAAGAGGTGGTAGCAACGCATCAGTAACAGTAGCAGCAGTGGCAGTTGCATCATCTACAAACCACCCCCAATGTGGTGATGGTAGTAGCAGTGGTAGGTAGTAGTAGGTGGTGGGACGGGTACGAACAGTCAGCAGCAGCAGCAAAACAACAGCAGCAGCAGCAGCAGCAGCAGCGACAACAGCAACAGCGACAGCTCCACTACTGTCAGCAGTAGCAGTTGCATCATCTACAACAGCTCCCACGACGGTGACAGCAGCGGTAGCAGAGGAGTCGACAGCAGCAACAGCGACAGCAGCAGCAACAGCGAAGCAGCAGCAGCTGTTCTTTTAAAGTAATTTTTTGTTGCGGGACTCTTTCCCCGATAGTTTCTTTTAAAACAAAATATTTCCTTTGTACTTTAATAAAATAAAATATAAGTAGTGTTGTTTTATTTCCCTCAATCAGTTCTTAAGTGCACAATGGCCGAGGAACATTACGTATATTACCAGCCGACCAAGGAGATTTATACAACAACACAAGTTCGGCATTTACAAACACCATCCCTACACTACATTTAAACCCTTCCATAAAACATGAGGTAGCTTTAGTCAACATACTTCTACCCAGACGAATTAACGCCATAATTAAGGATGAGGGGGAGTCTGCCATAGATATCTATGCTACTTTTAAACGTGGAACTCTTTCTAAAGTCCAGAACATCTAATTTACACCTTCCTCCCCAAAACCACATATTATCGAGAAACATCAAATACATTACAGAAGAGATTAGCCGGCAAATAATCACTGACATGAAACTAAGTTTCAGGAGTGATTTCAAAATATACTTCCCAAATACAGAACCAATCCTCACCTATGACCAATCTTTAGAGCGTGTATTACTAGCTTCAACTCTTAATAATGAAGGTACTGGCTCGTTATATTCTCTCAGTCTTCAATTTAAACACAGAATAGCTAATGTACTTGGTTTGGATAGCGCTCGCAAATACACCATTTATCGGGCAAAAACAGATGACATTACAACAGCCTCCAAGGTTGTGGCCTCATTCCCTCCAGACAATGACGGGGGTTGTGATTATTTACTCATCTATAGTGACGTCATTGAGCCGGACCGATATGGGGGGCAGATTGTAAATATCTTGGACGCAATCAGTTATCATGACTATATTCTAGAGGGCTCATCCCCTAGTGTACAAGGCATTAAACACTAACACATTGGAGAAAGTAAGTATTAAATAACAGATCAGTTTGGGCGAATGGTTAGTTTTGAAGATGGAAGGTCGGTTACGGTAGTCTTGCATATCCGTCCTAAAGTATAGCAAATATAAAAACTATATATATAGAAGGTTTACCACAACTTTCGGTTATTGTATGAAGAGGTGTCAGTATGCGAGTACCGTTCATCCCCCCCTCTCAGAGGGAGTTTGGGGAGATCTTCCTCCCCCCCTCTAGGAGACATGGATGAGAGGGGGAGCGATGGATGACATACGCACTTTCCAAGCTCCTTATCTCAGATCTGGCGGTGGTTTTTTTGGAACCTTGGCTGGCTTGGCTCGACGGGCCATACCATTTTTCATGAAAGCTGTAACACCTAGCGCAATCGATTTTGGGAAAAATGTTCTTGGTGATTTAACTAGTGGTAAACGGGATGTGAAGAGTGCTCTGAGAACTCACGGTATTGATGCTCTTAAAACTGTGGGAAAGAAACTGGTAACAGGTGGGAAATTAAACGACTCTCCAGGAGAATAAAAAATAAAAAAATGTAAACGAGGTCTTGGGTATAAAAATGACGTATTTTCCTAACGTAAGCAGTCACACTTTACCTTTTCGGAGGGGATCATGGCAGGGGCTAGTGGAGCTGGGATGAAAATTCCATTAGAATATTATAGCTCCAGTATTATTGACCAATTTCCTAGAAGTAACAGAATACGTAATGTGGAAAGTTCAATTGCCTCTACACAGCAAATAGACATTCTACCTGTCAACCTCCCCATTAATCAACGCTTGCGGGATAATTACTTAGAATTCCGCATCCCCGGAAACCAGGGAGCCTTCTTAGATCTAGCTAATATTGTTATAGACTTTAAGGTATCTTAACGAAAGATGACGATACCACAAAATTGGAAGAGGATGATTATGTGGAATTTGTGAATGGCTTGTCAAATACCATGTTTAAAGGTGTCCAGGTGTTTTAGGGGAGCAGGTAGTTGAAACAAATTCTAATTTTAATTATTGGTCGTTTATTAAATAATTACCCCTACCCCCTTCAAAAATGTCTTCCTTGGGGAGATTGGGGCCATTCGTAGGGACTGGAGTGATGACGGTATAATCCCTAACGAATTTACAAATACATTTTTCACCGGAGCAACCGCCACGGATAAAAAATTTATGAGTAATTTAAAAGAAAAAGGTTTGTCAATGTGTTTTCCCCTAGTATTGGATGTAACAACCCTAGACCATTCATATTAGATAATATAGATGTGCGTCTAAGATTGGAGCTCTCTCCACACGCTTGGGTAATAAATACAAGTGTAGTCGATGGGTCTAAGTATCGCCTGCATATGGATTATGCTAAGTTATGGGTAACACGGGTGTTCCCCTACCCAAGTGCCTACCTTGCCTTAAACAGCTCGCTGTTAGCATCTCCTGACCCCATAACCTATACTTTCAATAGAACCATTTCTAAAACATATGTCCTGGCGGGGAATCAAACCAGCCTCTTAATTGATCAGCCTTGGGCTCAAGTAATCCCTCAAAAGATATTCTTGGTAGTTGTTGCAATGAATTATTTCGCCGGTCTCCACCAAGGTAATGGATTATATTTTGAAAATGCACAGCTGAAAAATATTGCTATGTATTTAAACAATAATGCAATTTATCGAATTGGGGGCGATTTCGACAACCATTACTCCCGTCTTTATTACGAAACTTTGAAGACATTAGGGCTAGAGCGTGATTCGCTACTAGCCTATGACACCTTTAATAAGGGGAGATCAATATTCGCCTTTGACTTAACCACCATTCAAACAAAAGATTCCCTCCCTGTGGAGAAATCTGGCAACTTGCGTATGGAGCTTGAATTTGGTAGTGGTGTTACATATAACAGACTGGTTTTACTGTTTGGAGAAACGACAGGAGTACTATCCATCGATGGACAAAGAACTGTTCTATGTGACGTGCGAGCTTAAAAAACATAATGAATTGTTATGATATAAATATTAATTTAAAAAATAATCTAGGGGATCGAGTTGTCTACCTGGGGTGTTACAACGCGGATGAGGTGAATATTTAAATATCTCGTCAAGAAAACCTATCGTCTTCATAAGTAATATTTTACCATCACACAGTAGATTAACCATGGGTCATTGGGTAGCTATTTATGTTGATAAAGTTAAACGCAGAATGTTTTTTTCGATAGTTATGCAATGCCGGTGGTGACTTACGGACATTATTTTCAAGGATTTATTAAAACTAACAAAATAACAGAGGTGTATGGAATGTGGTACAGACTCCAAAGCGATTTTACTCTCGCTTGTGGACTCTATTGCATCATGTTTGTTCACAGAATAAGTCATCTGGGGTTGCCTTCATCGGTACATTACTTCCATAAAGTATTTTCCAGCGTTACTTTAAAATTAAACGATAAACGAGCCCTCGCTTATGCGAGACGATATTTCCTATGAAACAACATTGTGTTAGGACATTTTGTAGGGGAGTAGGGGTTGGTTCTTATAGGTGGTGTAGAGAATATTTTTGTTAGGTAGGCAACCTACCTAATAGGAAGTACGGCCTATAAAAACACCTCACACCCACAACCTCTCCAGAAGACAAAACAACCTCAAACATCCTACAATGGAAGGTGTCTCCCCCAAACAACAACTACAGGGAAGATTGAAGTCCTTGAGGGACCTGGTTAGTATTACCCTCACTTTCTGGTAAAGATTTAGTTTTTCCCTCATTAAAAAAAAAGATTGTACATCCTCTATTTTTCATTCTTATTTTTTTCCTCCAGTGCAATTCTTGGGACCGGTCCACTTTTGTAAAGTAGTAATTCTACAAGGGAGATCTCCCCCATCCAAGAGGCTGTTACGTAGTCTACTTGACAACACCTGCTGTAGAGGACTCAAGGTCGCCCCTGCAGGGGAGAGGTATGTACTGGCCATTCTTAGAAGGAAATAAAATATTTTTCCAATAAAAAACATATGGAGGTATAAGAAACCCTTTTAACCGTCATAAATTATTTTCCACATCTCTTTCCAGAACACTTCAGATGTGACTGGGGGGGAAACTCACCCAAAAGGCCTCCACCCAACTCACCCCTCACCCCAAGAGAGGGGGGTGGGGGTCAAGACCTTCCCCCACTCACCACAGACGGAGAGACATCAGAATTCTACTCAGATGAGGATGGGAGGAGGGGGGGGAGTGAGGAATAAGAGAGAGGGGCCCATAACTACAATTATCTATTATAATTAACTTCTTATACATCATTGTTGTGATTTTACCTAATAAAGTATTAATAAAATTCTTTGATTTTTAATACTCCTTAAATACTCTTATAAATATATAAGAATCTGCTGCACCACCCAAGGTCACCAAGTACGATATGGGTCTGAACTATAAGTGTGTCAGGAGGGCGTTGACCCTCTTACGGTTCACTCAAGGCCACACAGTACGAGGGAGGGTGGGGGACCCCACCTCTACTCAGACTAACCTGTTTTTTTGTTACACCCGTCCCATGGCGGGGTGTGGCTGGCTCTCACCCATGTTTAGTATACAATAAATTCATTTTTTTTACTTAAATATACTGTCTTACTACTACTGTATAAATGAACATATCCATACCGCTATATACATCAGTTATCTTGTCCACTGCTACCAAGATGACCCAATATGGAGTGGCACTATGTGGCTCCCCACTTCTGATTTCCTTATCTGATTTCTATACATGGAGTGGGATGGGAAGACTGCATAAATGAACATATCCATACCGCTATATACATCAGTTATCTTGACCACTTCTACCCTCCCCCCAGATGACCTAATATGGAGTGACACCATGTGGCACCCCGCTTCTGATTTCCTTATCTGATTCCCATACAAGGAGTGGCATGGGAAGGCTCGAATTCCCCTACTCATACCTTGCCGAGTTTCTATAGGACAGAAGCAAGGAATTTATCACTAAATGAAATATGATACTTACAGAATTAGCGAACTTTGTGCTATGTAAAAAGAAAGCTTATTCCCTACCTAAGTAAATATCATCATCTTTGACCGACGTGTAGGGGTGCAATTGTCAACTGGTGACGAGAACTGCTGCTGAGGTCCCAACTCAGCAACGTAGTCCGTGCTAGAGGAACTATGGCCCTCTGTATCCTCCTTCGGTCGGATTGCAGAAGATAGGGTGCTTTGACCCGAAGACAAATCAAAGTACCAGGGCACCAAGATGATGATCTGCCGAAATGTGAAAAATATCCTAGGGACAAAAGGTGGTAAACACGAGTAATAACACTGAGGGAGGGATGACCAATTAAGAGAATGACTGAGGCCTTCAGTCACCACGTAATCCAAAGTTATCCAACACTCACCATATGCTACTCTCGGAATGCACAATACACACAGCACCATATAAATATGAAAAGTAATGAAAATATTGAAAAGCAACTGTATCAAAGCCAAGTACACTTACCACAAATTGATGTTCTAGTACTAGTACCTGAGTGAAGCTCCTTGGACAGGCCCCCATGCAATGCGACGGGAAAATGTAGGAGTGTAGATTTTAGGCAGTCTTCCTAATGGCTGGTGTCAATGCCTGTCACATTTACAAAAAAAAAGAGACTGCTTGGCTGTTGTCTGTGGTAAAGTAAGGGAAGACACGCAAAACACATAGTATGAACAATGAAACTTTAATTAACTGGAAAACAAATAAAAACAAAGACAATCCCTTGGCTATGTACAGTGCAAACAAACAAGTCAAAAAAATATAACATAAAAAATGAAGAATTGGGATAATTTACTCTAGGAATAATATAAAGACAAAAATGCAATAATGGTTCTGAGAATATGGGCGCTAGCTGAGAACCTCCACCAATACAGAGCGTGTATCAGTTTGTTGTTCACCTCTTGAGAGCACAAGGATATTCTGACTTCAATGGCTAGTTCAAGCCCAGACATCGACTCAGGTAGAGGGCGCTGAGGTGCAGAGGTGCAGGTGTGCAGTCGGCTGGTCACCAATCAGAAGCAGGCAGGCTGGGAATGGTTGTTTGCTGGTTGACGACGGACGAGCCGGCGTGGAGGGAGTGTGGAGTTGGGGGTACGTTTTGCCTCCTGGTCAAAACGTTTTGTGCTACTGGTAGACGTATCTTGAAGGTAGCATCTTATTCTTGTGTATATATATAAGTAACTTTATTTAGGGAAGAGCAGGCTCAATCTCTTGAAAGAGATTATCGTCACAATATATAATGCACAACTTGCTTAAACACGCAAGAGAAGTTGTTCAACTTTAGAACACTTTCCCACCAGGAGATTTGGACCCTAGCCAGCACAGAAGCCTTACAGCCACTGGCATAACTGGTACACCTTTAACCCACTACACCACAACTCAGACCCTTAAAAGAGATGGTAATTTCGGGGTATATAAACCCCCCAAAGATCACCACCTCCCAAGGGTAACTAGAGTTAGTGAGGAGTTACGATTTTTCATCAAATTCCTGTTAATATGGGAGAACTCTGTGTCTATGCTTAATGCACAACTTTCCTAAACACGCAAGAGAAGTTATTCAACTTTAGAACAATTTTCCACCAGGAGGTTCAAACCCTAGCCACCACAGAAGCCTTACAGCAACTGGCATAACTGGTACGCCTTTAACCCACTGCACCACAACTCGGACCCTTAAAAGAAATGGTAATCTTGCATGTTTAGGCAAGTTGTGCATTAAGCATAGACACAGAGTTCTCCCATATTAACGGGAATTTGATGAAAGAACGTGAATAACCCTCACTAGCTCTAGTTGCCCTTGGGAGGTGGTGATCTTTGGGGGGTTTAAATACCCCGAAATTACCATCTCTTTTAAGAGTCTGAGTTGTGGTGCAGTGGGTTAAAGGCGTTCCAGTTATGCCAGTTGCTGTAAGGCTTCTGTGCTGGCTAGGATTCGAATCTCCTTGTGGGAAAGTGTTCTAAAGTTGGATATAATACATATATATAAATATATATATATATATATATATATATATATATATATATATATATATATATATATATATATATATAATATATATAAATATATATATATATATATATATATATTATATATATATATATATATATATATATATATATATATATATATATATATATATATATATATATATTGGTGTATACTGGCAGCAGGTTTTCTTTTAAACATGTCTCATTGAATATGACCACATATTCTGTATATACTATCTTCTGATTTAGGGCTTCTATCCCTCTATTTTCTTAGCATCAGGGCTTAGCTAAAATAGGAGTTCTCCAAAACTCATTTTTGTAATTTCAAGGTGATGAAAAGAAGTGAATTACTATAGAATGTATTACACTTATTAATACAATTTGCACAACGTTTCGAACCTCCATGGTTCATTCTCAAGTGAAAAGAATTTTCAGGACTGGTTGATTTTATACCCTCACTGGGTCAGGTGATAAGACAATAAAGGTGAAAACATGGGGGGATACATAAGGGATAAGTGGGGGGTGAAACATAAGAACATAAGAATAAAGGTAACTGCGGAAGGCCTATTGGCCCATACGAGGCAGCTCCTTTCTACATACAAAGATTAATCAAGTGTAATTGGCCTGCTATGTTGAACAGTGTCTTCTGTGTTGGCATCGTTATGTTCTGGCCTTGTCCTTACTCTCGTGGTGGGTAGAGTAAATAGTTCCATGGTTTGGGTGTTCATGGTTGGTTGTTCTATTCTGATGTGAATTGCTTCAAGAATTTGTAATCTTCTTGCATCTTGGGTTTTGTCTATTATACAGGTATTTTTGTTTAACATTTCTCTAGTTAGGGTGATGTCATGGGCTTGTCTCATGTGATTCCTGGGGCACTGGATTGAAGATGGCATGTCAAACTCCTCGTCAGCTTGGTCGTACGCCTCGTACATACCTAAGTACATAGGTATGACGTCGACCAAGCTGACCAAGTTTCCTGTTTCAGCGCCTCAGTGTGGCGATCCAGAGGGAAAACGCCTGCTGCGTCCTCCGTTCCGGTCTGGAAGCGGAGGATCTCTAAGAGATCCATAACCTTTAAACACTTTTTGTATTAACTAATGCACATCCTGCAACCTTTAAATAATTAATAAAACACAAAACGCAAAAGGAAGGTGGTGGAAGGAGAAAAGAACATAGAAACTGTATTGGAGGGAACCTAAACATCCCTTCTGATACGTTATACTTTCCAAACTTGAATGATCCCAAAACCAACAAGCATCACAAAACTCTTGACCCCTGAAGGATTCGAACCCGGTCAGCTAGGACCTCCATGCCCTTGGCGTGTCCAGTACTATTATAACTGCCAACTGACTGTACAAAAGTATTGGAAAGTCGTCTGACTCTTATCCCAATACCCAACAGCTCTCGTGACCATTTTGAACACAGTTATTACCTTAAATCACTTCATCATGCTGGGGCCACATGAGTAATATTTGTGCGTCAAGGTTAAATGGTCCCCAAGCCAACTTGCATCAGAAAACGTCAATCGAATTCACAATCGAAATTAAATAAAATTAATTTTAGTTATTTAAACAAATTAAACAGAGTGTGACGCTTACGTGTGGTATCTAAATGCAGATGATGAGCACATCGCATATGTTTAATTTCTTCGATTCTCTACCTTCCTTTCAACAGCGTTTTGGCATCTTAGAGTCTTTCCTTGTTACCGCTAAACGTCGCAAGAACCAGCTCAGATTTCTTAAAGACTATCTTGAGGAGCAAGTTCTCCCTCGTTCCTCATCTCACTTTCTCCAATTTAATACTTTAGGGTCTCATTTTCCTGAACATGCACGCCTTCTACTTTACGAACTTCCACCTCCTTGCAAGTTAACGATGCTTTTCTAACAGTTCGTCAACACCAACGCTTCCTGTCTTCTCTTCCCAGTGATCTATGTGATATCCTATTTCCCATCGCTTTTGACACTGCTCACTTCTATTCCTACCACTCCTCCACCCAACACAACACTGCTCGCCTCTCCTCTTCCCACTACTCCTCTACACTGCACTTCTCTTCTCACCACTCCTCCACACTACACAACACTGCTCACCTCTCCTCTCCCCGCCACTCCTCCACACTACACAATACTGCTCACCTCTCCTCTTCCCACAACTCCTCCACACTACACAACACTGCTCACCTCTCCTCTTCCCACAACTCCTCCACACTACACAATACTGCTCGCCTCTTATCTTCCCATCACTCCTCCACACTACACAACACTGCTCCCCTCTCCTCTTCCCAACACTCCTCCACACTACACAATACTGCTCGCCTCTTATCTTCCCGCCACTCCTCCACACTACACAACACTGCTCACCTCTCCTCTTCCCACCACTCCTCCACACTACACACACTGCTCACCTCTCCTCTTCCCGCCACTCCTCCACACTACACAACACTGCTCACCTCTCCTCTCCCCGCCACTCCTCCACACTACACAACAAACTTCAACGCCTAATTACCAACAGTCCTTGCGCTAAATACTCTCACTCTCTGACTGTGTTACCAACCTTTCATCTTCCCCTCTCTCTAAACACCAGCGAGAACTTCTCGGACTTGGTCTCTCTCTCGCTTCTTCCCCTGACCCGCGCTGTGGCACGGGTCTTACCTTTGATAAGTTTATCAATTCTAACTCTAATAATCTTTCGGACCTGTCTACCTTCAGGGGGGTCCTTATCCCAGCTCTTGACAGATTGGTTTCTAAAAATCGCCACCTTCCTCGTTGCTTCCGGCTTGTCCTTGCCTCCGTGAAAGCTAGCAACTAACAATTCGGATCCTTCCATCCGACAAAGGCAATTCGG
Organism: Procambarus virginalis; assembly: GCA_020271785.1. Lineage (NCBI taxonomy): Eukaryota > Metazoa > Arthropoda > Malacostraca > Decapoda > Cambaridae > Procambarus > Procambarus virginalis. The sequence continues at coordinate 10,955 of WNGS01094544.1, forward strand.
TGGTTGTCCTTGACCGTGTGGACTGCCTCCAGAAAGCTGATGTCTTGCTCTCTGATTCTCGCATATATGCCCCTCTGAATTCTAACCCTTCGGATCGCCTTAAAACTCCTTCAACGCAGACTAAGACAGCGAAATCTTTGTCCTCCTGACTTCGATTTAACAAAACGTTTCCGTGTCATCTGCCCTCCCTTTCTTATTTATATGGTGTAAATAAGCCTCATAAATCTGATGATCCTCTTCGTCCTATCATTATTTCAAGGGGGCTCTGTTGGCTATCCTCTTGCCTCCTGACTTACTAAAACTCTGACTTCTTATCTTGGCACTTTTTCTCCTGCCCATCTTCGAACAGACACCCTATCGTGCTCCTACTTCTTTTGACACTGCACTAAGACCACTCACTGAAGAATCGCTTGGAATTGCACCAAATTGCAGAGAAGTTGCTTAACGTCACTAAGATGGGAACTCGGGCTCAGAAACCACTTGTTGTCAGGTGTTCACACCCAAAACTGAGTAGACAGTGACTTATCCGTCTCTCCTTAACTCGGGTGTCCTCCTTTTAGTTCCTCTTAGTTTCTATCTTTGTTGTCTGGTTGGTCTGCAGGGTACAGTATTTAACTCTTTCGCTCTTACAGCCCTCACAGGAAGAGGTGCAAAGATGTCTAACAGACACATTTATTACAAACACAGGGAAACAAAATATAATAATTAGAGGGCTATTTGGACGGGGTCCCCAACTTGCAGCTCTTGTCTTAGTCACAATACTCCATAATTTAGTAAAGCAATAGCTCAAGAAATTATTGCATACATTCACATATAAATGTGAAATCAAAACAAAATAGTCATCAAATACTATAACGTACATGGTGAATATTCATCAAGTACACTTATAAATAATATCTAAATCACTTTACATGCAATAATCTGTGAATTTAACCTCAGGTCACCACCAGAAATCGTTGACTGTATAAATGGCATTATTCACAGAGAAATCACAGTAACGTGATATATCTATGATCATTCGCCCACAAATTCTTCATTCAACTGCCTTCGTTATAATTTGTTATTGTTGCCGCCGGAGGCGGCTAGTTTATTGTGCACCCCATACTCATCCTGTGAGCGGTAGCGTAAAAGCATTACAGAGGGCACAAAAGGTCTTTATCAGACCTCACCTTAGATTATTACATAAACAGTTTCATCTATTCTTCACACCTTATAGTTACATGTCAGCTAGTTACAGAGACTGTTCTATTTCAAGAGCTATATATTACAGTAAATCATTATACATTAATGGTAGGTCTTATCGCTATTACATAATTGTTTGATCAATGGAGATATTACAGAGTCATA
>WNGS01094554.1:0-19873 GCA_020271785.1 Procambarus virginalis
TGGCTTGCGCGTTCATGCAGCTTTCTCACACATGTTGAACTCGGTGCGGCCCGTGCATGCGCCAGAATTTGATGAAAAACTGTACCCAAATGGATCCATGAGTGTCGTCGGGGGTTGATCAGTCTGGGAGCTTAGTTAATAAGCACCAAGACTGACCAATCCTTATAGACGATCATTGGTGCGGTGGTCATGGTACTGTGTACGTTTGGGGGTGATCCTGGACGGCATGGGTTCAAATCCTGGCCGGGTCAAAGAGTTCTTAGTGATATATATATATATATATATATATATATATATATATATATATATATATATATATATATATATATATATATATATATATATATATATATATATATATTTATATATATATATATATATATATATATATATATATATATATATATATATATATATATATATATATATATATATATATATATATATATATATATATATATATGACTGAAAAAGTAAGATTAATAATTCTAACACGAATTTTCTCAATATTTCTTGTTTCTTTTCACTGTCGATGGTAATTGAAAAATCAATTCTCCAAAATTCATTTTTATTTCTAGTCTGACGCGACACTTGAATGCGTTTCGTAATAACTTATTACATTTTCAAAGACTGAAAATATATTGTACTTATTATTATATTTATATTTATAACGACAAATATTTGCTGTTTTCTGCCATGTTCCTCCCTTATATTTTTTTAACACAATTTATACTTTAATCTCAATTAGTATTAAGTTTAAGTCTACTTGTTGTTCCTGCCCGAAACGCTTTGTGTAATAGTGGCTTTAGTCTTTGTATGTACAAGCTCTATCTATAAAATCATCAATGTTCGTATCTCACCTTGTACGTATGTACTTTACCTGTATAAACATTTGATTTGATTTACTTGAAATTAATTTTCCCTGCTGCATATTATTGTCAAATTCTTCCTACTAGGCATGGCGATATTGTGTTAGACAACTCCGCAGAGGTATAAATACTATCTACATATTAGAGAATTAAGTAATATTCTCACTTTCTGTCAGTATTCTTTCTAAGAATTATTAATCAATCTACATTGCCGATGGTGTGTTTCTGCCTCAGACACTGCTATTGAATTCAATAGGGTTTTTTCATCCATTGGTACATCCCTTGCTCATGATATTCCATCCTCACTCTCTAATATTCAAGACTACCTTATAGATAACTAACCAGAGTCTCTGTACCTAGCTTCCACTACATCCTCTGATGTTAATGAGATAATCCTTTCCATTAAAACTAAGCCAAGTGCCCTTGATGAGATACCATCTCTAATTTACAAAAAAGTCTCCAAATTTCTAGCTCCTGCTATTGCATTGCTATTCAACAAATCACTTGAACTCCAAACCTTCCCGGTTATTCTCAAAAAAAAGCGAGAGTAACCCCTGTCCACAAATGTGGTGATCTCACCGATGTCAAAAATTACAGACCTATCTCAATTCTGTCAACCTTGTCTAAAATATTTGAAAAGCTAATCTACAAGCAGCTTTACTCATATTTAGCCAAACTCACTATACTTAGCTCTTGCCAATATGGTTTCATACCCAATAAAAGCACTAACGTTGCACTTATTAGTATTAGGGAGAATTGTTGGCCAGTCACCCTTCTTGAGCCCGGATGGGCACATGTATAAGCAAGTAGATGGGGTCGCCATGAGTTCTCCCCTAGGTGTCCTGTTTGCAAACTTCTACATGGGTACCATCGAACAAAAGGTCTTAGTCGATATGAACTTGAAACCGGCAATACACTGCAGGTATGTTGACGACATTTTTACACAGGTACCTGATGTCAGACATCTGCAGGAGCTGAAGGAGGCATTTGAGCAGAATTATGTGTTGCGTTTCACTTACAAGATGGAGAAGGATGAGAAACTACCCTTTCTAGATGTAACAGTCATGGAAAGGAGCGGAGGTTTCCACACTGCAGTCTACACTAAGGAAACAAACGTAGGAATGTGCCTCAATGCCAACAGTGACTGCCCAGACAGGTACAAGAGGAGTGTTGTTAACGCTTATGTCGACCTGCTCTCAGCCACAGCTCAGGATGGAAGCAAGTCGATGAAGAACTCTGTAGGATAAGGCAGGACCTAGTCAACAATGGCTTCTCCAATGGTTTCGTTGAAGACATCATAAGAAGGAAGGTGAAACGCCATGCAACCTCTGAAGAGACAACTAACACAACACTGTACCCCCTATTAGACTATTTACAGGACTTCTTTTCCACAGCTCATAAACAGAGGAAAGGGTCCTGAAAGATATTGTTAATAGAAACGTTATCCCTACAGACAAAAATCAGAAGATACAATTGACGATTTACTATAAAACCAAGAAAACTGCCAACCTACTCATGAGAAACTCTCCAGAGACAAAGCAGAACGCTTTGAAAGAGACCAATGTCGTCTATGCCTTCAAATGCCCACTTGGGGACTGGAAGCTCAAAGAACTCAGTATATAGGCAAGACAACAACATCTCTTTCCAGGCGATTAACGATGCATAAGCAACAGTGCTCTATCAAGGAACATATAATCTCTTCCCACAACCAGACCATCACCAGAGAAGTCTTAACAAAAACACGGAAATCATCGATAGATACAGCGATAGCAGGCGGCTTGATATCTGCGAGGCACTACACATTAAGAAGTCAACACCAGCAATCAACAGCCAATTAATGCACAATTATATTCTACCCACTTCAAGACTCCGCTCCAATATAGAAGCATCAAGAAATATGGGCCAATAGGCCCTCTGTAGTTACTTCCATTCTTCCCTTTAGCTTATACCCATTGTTTCGTGTTCTGGCTTGTGTTGAAAGTTTGCTTTCACCTCATCCAAACTATTGTAACATATCACCTCACCGAAATGCAGGTATAAAAGAAAGCTGTTTAAACTCTGTTTAGTGTTAGTTGTGTGTGTGTAACCTAAAGTCTTTGAAAATTTAATAAGTTATTACGAAACGCGTTCTAGCATCGCGTCAGACTAGAAATAAAAATGAATTTTGGAGAACTGATTTTTCAATTACCATCGACAGTGAAAAGAAACATAAGAAATATAGAGAAAATTCGTGTTAGAATGATTAATCTTACTTTTTCGGTCATATTTAATATATATGTCTACAGGAAAGACTGCTACCAAAATATACTAACACTTTCGCGCTTAGCGGACGAGCGTTAATGTCCAATCTTTTTCTCCTGATTCTGCCCCCTGGACTAGCGCGTGCGTCGAATGGTTAAATAATTGTATAAATTTTATGTATTATGCGATTTTCTTTTAGTTAGTCTCAAAATGTTCACCATGAAATTTACGTTTTTTCTAATAACCGAAGAGCTTATTAAAGAAAACGGCATGGCAGTGATTCATCTTGGTATAACAATTGTATGGCGCCGATATGCCACCGCGGGTAACACTTCAGCCACTTCCAACCGTCTTGTGGGTTGGTTGCGACATTGATTCTATATTTATATGCATATGTCCGTATAGAGAATTTTATTGCGGTTCCAATGATACCATAATCAATGATGTAGGATAAATGTGGTCATCGCAATCATTAAGAGAGTGGAAACATTTGTTGCTGTTTGGCGCTCTCGCCAAACAGTTTGGCGAGAGCTTCTGTTTCTGTTTGAACTGTTTCAAACAGTTTCTGTTTGGCAGTATTTTATATGTATGTTCTTATAGAGAATTCTATTGCGAACACAGTGATACCAAATTTAAATACGTAGGTCTACAATTAGTGTCAGGACAGTAAAAAGAGTATACACTTTTCGCTCCTACCGCTTAAGCGCGCGAGACGCCCAAAGCACACAGGGTAAGTTTTTTTATGCTTCCCAGAAAGCACGAAAGTGCTAATATTCTTTGCCTTGTGGGGTGTTGAATGTAGACACAGATGATGCTTCGTCGATTTATTGGCTAAGGCAACAAGATATATATCTGGCCAGCCGAGGTCCTACTACTCTGGGTCTGTGGAGATAACTGACTCAATCTATAATTCAATCTATACCTGTTACCTTTGATAAGCTCGATTACCTTATATGGACCCAAAATTTCTTAGTTAACTTATACATAGGACCAGACCTGTGTTGGTTAAGTATCATTACTACAGATCCAATATTTATTTTACTGGGTTTAGCTCATTCATTCCTTGCTCGAGTGAACTCGGCTGTAGCTTTGGGCAATTGTTCTCGTATTTTCTTGAATACTAGTTGCATTTGTCTACGCTTTACTTGAACAAAATCATCTACGTTATATAAAGGAGTAGGAGGTGCGTTAATCAATTCATTAGGGAGGATCTTATCTGTACCATAAAGAATAGCGTGAGGTGTGTCTCCTGTAGAAACATTAATTGAAGAATTTATAGCACACTGAATTAAGGGTATAAAATCATCCCAATTGTTGTTATCAAAATTCAAAGTGACTCTCAAGGCATCTAAAACTTTCCTGTTAGTACGTTCAGCTAATCCGTTGCTAGCTGGATGATAAGGCATGATGCTACATTTTTTAATGTTATATAAATCACACAAGCTAGTAAAATACTATTACTGAATTCTGGACCATTATCTGAAAGGATTACTTTAGGCATACTATATCTACAAATTATGTGGTCATGGAATGCACTGGCTATAGTTTCTGCTGTTTTGTTCGGGATAGGAACTAGTTCGCAAAATCGTGAAAAATTATCGACCATTACAAGCAAATGTTTGTTCCCTTTCTCTGTTTCCGCAAAATTTGTCAATAAATCCATCGATACTCGTTCCCAAGGAGCTTTAGTTGTTGGGTACATCTGAATTGGATTAGGTCCTGAAACATGTCCCTTGTGCTGTAGGCAGGTTAAACATCTGTCAACATAATGAGCAATGTCCTTAGCCATTTTTGGCCAAAAATATTTCATCGACCTTGTTGGAGTGTACGATCCTTTCCTGGATGTGCACTTGCAGGAGCATCATGGATAATTTTTAACACAGTTGGTACCAAGACAGCTGGAACAACTAACTGACAACATTTCCTCGGGGCTGTCCCTAGCTTTACTACTCTACACAGTAAATTGTCTAACATAACTAGTTCTTTCAATGGTACTGGCGGTTTATGAATCGGGCGAGTGTCTTGCTTAGTCAAAAATTTAATGACGGGTGCCCATATGGGGTCTTGTCGCTGTTCCGTTTCTACTACTGTAGCATCTAATGCTGGGTAATTTAACTGAATCGCAGCTACGTGTCGAGAAAACGCATCGGCTACAACATTTTGCTTTCCTGGAATATATCCAAATGTGGGATTGAATTCTTGAATTGTGAGCAAATATCTAGCAAACTTTCCAACTGGATTCTTATTTTTGAACAAGGGAATTAATGGTTGGTGATCTGTAAGAACATGAACTGGGTAATTATAAATTGTATCTGAAATGTTTAAGTGCCCAGACAACTGCTAAGGCTTCTCGTTCTGTTGCGCTATAATTTTTCTCTTCTTTAGATAATGTACGGCTAGCATAAGCTATTGCGTGATCTCTGTGACCTTCTGTTTGAAGTAATGCAGCACCTAAACCTATGTCACTAGCATCTGTAACCAACGTAAAAGGTTTAGAAAAATCTGGGTACCTAAGGACAGGTGACGAAATCAAGGCTGCTTTGAGTTTTTTGAATGACTGATCCTGGGCATCTCCCCAAACAAAGGGTTCATCTTTTCTTTGCAACTTGTAAAGTGGAGCGGCTATAATAGAGAATCCAGCAATAAATGAACGATAAAATCCTACAAGACCTGTGAACTGTCTTACGGCTTCTGCGGTACGAGGCGTTGGAAAATCACGGGCAGCAATAATTTTTGATTCATTCAATGTAATACCTGAAGGTGTAACTGTATGACCTAGGAAATTAATCTTCTCTTTTAAAAATGAACATTTTGCAAGCTTTATTTTTAAATTAGCTTCAGCGAGCTTTGCAAGTACTTTTTCAAGGTTCTGGAAATGAGTCTGAACATCTTGCGACATGATTATGAGATCATCAAGGTAAACTAGAAGAGTACTTCCTATCAATCGACGAAATAGATTTGTCATGAGCCGTGAAAAAGTTATTGGACTACTCCGCAAACCAAATGGCATTCTTTTGAAATGAAAATGACCATTGGGAGTACTAAAGGCTGTCAATTGTTTACTTTCCTCATCAAGGGGGATTTGCCAGAATCCCTGCAACAAATCTAACGTTGAGAATACTTTATTTCGACCAATACTTTGCAACAAATCATTTAGAACTGGAAGTGGGAAACGATCAGGTATTGTTACTCTGTTAAGCTTTCGATAATCGATTACAGGTCTCCAAGTCCCATCTCGCTTTGGTATAAGAATCAATGGAGCGTTCCATGGCGAATTACTCGATTCGATTACATCACTCTGTAGCATTTCCTCTATAAGTCTATCGGCTTCTGCTCTCTGAGAATGGGGAAGACGGTAAGCTTGTACATAAATAGGGGTAGTTCCTTGTTCAAGTGGAATTTTATGAGTAATAAGAGGAGTGAGACCTAACTTTTCTCCTGGTAGGGCGACAACGGCTCTATTTCTGTTCAAAATTTCCAAAAGTTGAGCCACAGAGTCAGGAAAATCAGTAGGACTGAGGTGTTGCGCCTGCACCTCTGGCTGAGATCCTTGTTCTCCTGGCGTGAGAGTACAAACAGTATGATCCATGGAGACATCATCCACAACTCACACTGGTAACGAGTAATGGGCAAAATCTACAACATGGGTACCAGACTAGAGATGGATGTCGGCATTACTAGTGTTTGCAATAAATAATGTAACAGTACCGTCCTGCACTGTGTGCCAGGAGGGTTCAACAAATGTACCATTCACTTTACACGTTTCACTTTCCGCAATCACATCCGACAACTCAGGCACTCCCTGAACCTTAACTCTTATTCTGGTGAGAGAATGAGAGTGCAGCACAATGTCAGTAGCCGTGGAACCACTGACTTCAGAGATGGAAGCTGCCAGGCGAGCAAGACAACGAGAATCCGTTAGGGCGTCCCCTTCCAGAAGATCCCGATACTCACTCTCCTTAACAACTGCACAACTACGATGCCTCAATCGAGTGCCTATTTTCTCGGGTATGCTAACACGACAATGATCTGACAAACCTACGCTAGCAAGGTGTGTGTCAACGAAATTAACGTAGTCCGACTGAAGATTGAACTCATGGCCCTGTCGATACATGCTACACAAGGGTATGATATGGTCTTTGATACTTATGTTCCAACGATGGGGAAACAATGCAATATTTTCATCAATCATGGTGTACAGACTACTCCAATGCCTGTACCTATGTGCCTGAGAATGTCTCCAGGAAAATGAATAATGTCAACAACTAAACATGTTATAGACAATGTGACATCATTGAACTTGAGTGGGAGGTAAATTTCACCCTGAACTTTTATGATGATCTAGGGGCGGACCAACAGTCCCTTGCGATGTGGTTACTCTTACCACAATGCCAACATGAGGAAGCGGATGGTTGTGGACTATGGCGTTTCGGCAATTTATGAGGCGGCGAATTTGAATTTTACTGGGGGCTACGAGCATGGGTGCGGTTCTGCGACCAAGAGTTTTGAGAGTTTGTGGGAGGATGCCGAGAGCTTGTTACTACATTTACCGTATCAGAGGGTGGCAACAGTTGAGCACTTCGGGGAGCTAGTTTATCGGCAGCATTGTTAATGGCTTCAAACACTTCACCAATTTCATGTTTAACACCAAAATTTTGTTGCTCAACGATCGGTTTAGTATGCTCGGGGGCAAAATGCATTAAAGTAACAAACGCTATCATTTTGGCCATGGACTCAGGGGACAGATTATTGTCTTTATCTAACCAAGTCGAATTATTCATAGCCGACACTAAGGCATAAAGATACTGATCGAGACGGCTAGTAAACGTATTAAACGATTCACCAGGCTGCATGGTGGCATTGGCAATTTTCTTGACTAACCTATATGGGTCAAGGTCTCCTTTATTAACAAAGCGACGGCAAAAGAAATCTTTAAATTCAGGCCAAGACTGGAGGCTAACAATGGCTTTCTCATCAACAACAAAACGTGCATCACCTTTGATTGTGTCTACGGCAGAACGTGCAATTGCTAAGTATTCGACATCAGTAGGCTTAGAAAAACGTGCAACAGTTTTCGCTTCAACCTTACTAAACCAAGACTCGAGTAGATGCGATTCGCCAGCAAAAAGAGGAATAGCCATTTCCTGAACTGATCTCTGGCCATTGGGATGAGCAACTGCTCCTGTTGAGTCTGAAGGAGTTTCAACAGTGGTAGGCATTGTTACAGCTGTGGATTAATATTTGAACGCAGATTATAATTAAGTGCACCTGGCATCAGAAATAGTATACACAAAAATAAACACTCAAAAATATCAACTTGGCTAAAGTAAAAAAATTGGCAGAAATAAAATTATTAAATTGGGCTAGGCAAGAAAATAATTAAGAACAAGCAATTGTGAATTAATTTTAGCAATCTTTCATTAAAAAATGACTGGAATTAGATGTATGTAAATTAATTAAACAGACTAAGCACAGCAATTTAGAATATAAACTGGAAAATGCAATTGCAAAATTTCATTAAAAAGATTCAACACAACAAGTGGCAATGCATGAAAAATGGGTTTAGCAAAAACAAATTGGACACAGGCACATAGGTAACATGTTATTATAAAAGTGTAAAATAAAATGCTTAAAGGATAAATTTCAAAGTTAGGTCTGGAGAAATATCAAAAATTTCCTATGTTCTATTGTCTATGGAAATCTCAAAATAAATTTCTATTATGCAAAATAAACTGCTAGAAACAATTATTTCTTACTTCTCTGGAATTTGAATTTACCAATAACACTAGTAGAACACTTAATATTCAAATCAATTACTGTGAGAAGCAGGAATGTTGAAATCACACAAGAAAACTGTGGGCATGGAGTACTGGACCCAGCTCCGATATTTAACAAGTCACTGAATGGTTAATTCACAGGATATTATGGATATTATTTACGTTAAACCTCATTAAAACGTAGTACACGATATATTAGCTCATAATCACTTGACTCAGGGCTGCAGGATTTACAATATAACAGTGGCCAAATACCAAAACGGCGACGAGGCGTGTGAAGAGGCACATGTGAGGTGTGTTTACACCCGGTACGATGGCGACGCTCCTAGCGGCGGTTGCACGAAGCTGGTGGACCCCACATTAGCACGAAGTTGGGAGCACGAAGATAAATTCTGAGACGAAGATAAATTCTGAGACGACGATATTGCGATGATAGCGGTGGAGAAACACCTATCTCTGGAGAAGTTCACAGCGATGATGTAGCAGGAGCTGGTGGTAATGGTGAGAGGTGATGAGGTGTCGATGTGGCAGCGTGGCGTCGATGTGGCAGCGTAGCGACACTATAAACAACAATCGTAGTCTTTTTTTTCACCAATTTCTCTTGAATAACTTGTAGAACACCCACAATAATCAGTCGATACTTGCGACGATGGCAGACGACGATTGCAATAGCTTGAACACTCCCAAAGCTTGATGCTGTCAGCTGTGGTGGCGGTGGTGGTGAGGGCAGGTGGCTTGCACGTGGCGCGCGATTTTCGAATATGGCTGGCGCGGGAATCTTCCCTTCTCACTGATGAATTTGCGTTCAAACAGGAAATTATTGACCCTTACTTCTGATACGTTGGTCTGGAGTAGCGGTTGATGGCAGGACCCCGGTCTGACACAATATTTGATGCGTGGGTGGCAGGATGGCGGCTAAATGGAGGTAGAGGTGGCGGTGGCGGCGGTTGCACGAGGCGATGCTGGGTTAACTTGAATTTCCAGAAAAAAAATTTCTAGGTCCCACTGCTGCCACCAGTATTCTTTGCCTTGTGGGGTGTTGAATGTAGACACAGATGATGCTTCGTCGATTTATTGGCTAAGGCAACAAGATATATATCTGGCCAGCCGAGGTCCTACTACTCTGGGTCTGTGGAGATAACTGACTCCCGCAAGCATGGCTTGATGCTCCTCTGTCTGGTATGACGTCAGAGGCCTACTCGGCTGTGATTGGTTATGTTCCAGCTGGCGGGAATTTGAATATAACACTAATATATATATATATATATATATATATATATATATATATATATATATATATATATATATATATATATATATATATATATATATATATATTATATATATATATATATATATACTACATATATATATATATTGTGACGATAATCTCTTATCAGAGATTTAGCCTGCTATTTCTGTGTCTCATCCCGTCCTCATCAATATACAAGATACGTTTTGTAGTGGCTAAACGTATATATTAAGATAGCCACACGTACCAGCAACTCCCTCCTCCCCCCACTCCAGCACCTGCTGTACGCACCTGGTCGACGCGCCGAACCCTTCAACTGCCTAACTAGCGACTTGCGGCCATCCAGCTTCCTCATTGGCCGCCAACCAACACTCCACTCCGGCTCCTCGCCAATCACAAGTCCTCGCCAGTTATTGTTGGAGTCCCTTGCGTTTCTGCCAGCCAGAATATCGTGTGCTCTCAAGCTATGAACACCTAAGTGACTCGCCTTGTGTGGTCAAATAGAGGTTTATAGTTAGTGCATATATTCCAGCATTCATATTTTATTTACTTTTGTATGTCAATTCTCCTCCCCATTAACGTAACCTATTTTCATATTTATGTATTTTTTCCACTTGACATTTTTTACCAGTAAGCCAAGATTTTGCATTTGTTTCAATTTGTGTTTTTTTATTGTTATTAAAATCCATTGTTTATTATTGTCTTTTATATTTCTGACCTTACCACAGATTACCAATCACGCAGTCATTCTTTTTTTTTTTCTTTTTTTTCTTTTCTTTTTTTTATATATTATATGTGGCCCAGCACTGACACCTGCTAGTTGGAAGACTGCCGACCACCATTTCCAACTCGTTACCGTCACAATATTATATATATATATATATATATATATATATATATATATATATATATATATATATATATATATATATACATATATATATATATATATATATATATATATATATATATTGACCTGAAGAGAATGAACGAGAGGATTGAAGACATTGATGCTCATGATGCACTTTACCTCATCACCAGATGCTTGTCCCTCCCCAGGCTGACCTACTTTCTAAGATGTTCGCCATCTTTCAACAATATTAAATTAGAAGAGTACGACAGCTTGCTGAAATCAACACTAGAAAAAGCTCTCAATCTTTCCCTCAGCAACTCGCAGTGGAAACAGGCCTCCCTTCCTGTCAGACTCGGGGCCTTGGCGTGCGCACAGCAACACAAATTGCTGTACCAGCGTTCCTGTCCTCTTCAGTGGGGTCTGACAACTTGGTGAAGGAAATCCTACCTGAGCACCTAGTTCAACAGGCAGGGGTACATGATCCCAGCTTCACAGACTGCACAACCAAATGGGTCTCTCTCGCAGGACCAGCACCCCAACCACTGCCTTCTGAAGCCCATAAGCAATCCAGCTGGGATCGCCCCATTGCCGACCAAGAAGCTGCGACTTTGCTAGAAGCTGCGACAACACCACATGACACTGCCCGACTTAGAGCAGTAGCAGCTCCCCATGCAGGTGATTTCCTATTAGCAATCCCAATGTCAGCAACCGGCACTCGTCTCACACCGCAGGCCCTCCGAATTGCCGTGGCTCTCCGTCTCGCTGCCCCAATCCACACCGAATACAGGTGTATTTGCGGCGAGGCAGAGGCCGACAGGTACGGACGGCATGGCCTTCTCTGCCAAAGGACAGGAGGATGGCATGCAAGACACGGCGAGGTCAATGACATTATTAAGAGAAGCCTTACCACAGCCGGCTGTCCAGCAGAGAGAGAGCCCCGGTACCTAATGTCCCACAACTCTAATGAGCCTGTCGGTCGCCCAGATGGAATCACGGTGAACCCCTGGAAGAATGGTAGACAGTTGGTGTGGGACTACACTTGCATCTCAACTTTAGCCAATACCTATGTTGACTTCAGTGCTACTCAAGCAGGAGGAGCTGCCAATCACCGGGAAGCGGCCAAGTCACGTAAATACAGAGACCTTGAGCACCACTACAATTTTGTCCCCATTGCCTCAGAGACACTTGGTGCCTGGGGTAAAAGTGCTGCTAGCTTTTTGAAGGAGTTGGGGTCTAAGCTAATCGAAACAACTAGAGACCCTAGAGCTGCCAGTTTTCTTTTTCAGCGCCTCAGTGTGGCAATCCAGAGAGGAAATGCTCACTGCATCCATGGTTCCTGCCCGCCATCTGAGGAGCTGGAGGAGCTTTTCAACTTGTGACAAGCAGGCTTGTACCCTGCATGTAATCAATACTGTAACTTTTTTGTGTAATGACATTTTCAAATAAAGTTAGATAAATATACACACATACCAAAAGAATAGGGGTGGTAGGAGAAGAAAATATCAAAGTGTTCAGTGAGGATCCACAAGGTCTTCTCTGAGTACTCTTTATTTTCTTCTCCGAGGCTATGGGTCCCTACACTTGCACCAGAGGTGGTACCCTATATATATATATATATATATATATATATATATATATATATATATATATATATATATATATATATATATCCCTCCCTCATTTTTCAAAAATGCAGGTATAAGAGCCAATGTTGTTTCAGGCATAAGTTGTGTAGATAAACTAAAGTCTTTGAAAATGTAATAAGTTTTATGAAACAACATTGGCTCTTATACCTGCATTTTTCCAGGCATTTAACGATGCATAAGCAACAGGGCTCCATTAAGGAACATATATTCTCTTCCCACAACCAAACCATCACCAGAGAAATCTTAGCAAACAACACAGAAATCATTGATAGATACAGCGACAGCAGGCGGCTTGACATCTGCGAGGCACTACACATCAAGAAGTCAACACCAGCAATCAACAGCCAATTAACGCACAACTATATTCTACCCACTTCAAGACTCCACTCCAATATAGAAACATCAAGAAATATGGGCCAATAGGCCTTCTGCAGTTCTATTTGTACCCAACTTCTACAAATCTATACCCCGTATTCCATGCAGTTCTATTTGTACCCAACCTCGACAAATCTATACCCCGTATTCCATGTTCTGTGTTTCACTCCACTATTGTATTACATCACCTCACCCAAATGCAGGTATAAGAGCCAATGTTGTTTCAGGCATAAGTTGTGTAGATAAAGTAAAGTCTTTGAAAATGTAATAAGTTTTACGAAACGCGCTCAAGTGTCGCGTCAGACTAGAAATAAAAATGAATTTTGGAGAACTGATTTTTCATTTACCGTCACCAGTAAAAAGAAACATAAGGAAATAGAGAAAATTCGTGTTAGAATTATTAATCTTACTTTTTCGGTCATATTTAAAAAATATATATATATATTATATATATATATATATATATATATATATATATATATATATATCTTTTCCTCTCCTACCACCCCTATTATTTTTTTTAATATTTTTTTTTATTTGATTTTATTGCTATGCTACAGTTTACAGAAAACACACACTTCTATAACAATATATCAGTCAGTGTTCGAAGACCTCGTCCAGCTCTTCAGGGGTTGGGTGCGTACCCAAGATACAGCACGCATTTCCCCTCTGAACAGCGACACTCAGGCGCTGGAACATGAAACTGGCCGCTCTTGGGTCTCTAGTCTTCCCAATGAGTTCCTCGCCCACCTCCTTCAGGAACTTAAGTGCACATTTACCCCAGGCGCCCAGAGTCTCAGAGCCTATCGGCACGAACCTGTAACAACGTTCTAGGTCCCTGTACTTGTTAGTTTTCTGAATCTCCCTGAAGGTGGCCGCCCCGCCTCCCTCGGCTGTGCTGTAAGGTAGATAGGTATCGGCCAATGTAAATGCACATGTGTAGTCCCACATGACCTGCTTACCTTCCCTCCACGGCTGCAGGGTGACTCCATCTGGGCGTTTTTGGCTGTTGTCAGGTCTGCACAACTGGGGTTCCCTTTGTGCTGGACACCCAGCTGTAGCCAAACTTCTCTTGATGATGTCATTGACTGCTTCGTGTCTGGCAATCTTTCCCTGTGTCTTGCGACAGATGAGACCATGGCTGCCATATTGGTCTGCCCGTGCATGGCCGCAAATACACCGGTGCTCGGTGGAGATAGGGGCGGCAAGGCGCAGGGCAACACCAATACTTAGGGTCCGATGGTCCTGGCGGGTGCTCAAGGCGGAATTAGGGACTGCCAGCAGGAAGTCCCCGGCATGGGGCGCTTGCACAGCTAGAAGACGCGCTTTGTCCTTCCTGGAAGCTGCCTCCAGCAATGATGTGGCGATGTGTTCCACTATGGGGCTATCCCATTTGGACTGTTTGCAGTCATTTGGAAAAGTTGGTCGAGGGTGAGAGTTGACAAGAGTGTCCCACTGACCGGCTCCTTCCGCGAATTTGGGATCATGAATCCCAATGGAGTCTCTTAGGTATTCCGGTAGTATTTCCTTAACTAATTCACCTGTAGCACTGGTCGAGGATAAGAATGCCGGCAATGCTAACTGTGTCGCCTTGCGAATACCTATTCCCCGAGTCTAACTGGGAGTGTTGCTTGGTCCCATTGGTCATCTTGCAGGGAGAGGTTTAACACTTTCACGGTTATTGACCTTAGGAGCGAGTCATATTCTGTTAATTTTGGGCTGTCGAAGGAGGGAGCACACCTTAGGAAATAGGTCAGTCTGGGCAAAGCCAGGCACCTTGTGAGAAGGTACAAAGCATCGTGGGCGTCCAAGGCCCCTATTCTTCCCTCCATCCTCCTCAGGTCGTTCAGCTTTTCTTCGAGGACTACCTCAATGGCGCTCGAGCCCAGAGGTGCCCCTAGCAGCACACTGTCGGTGGGAGCGATCACTTGGGCTCCTGGCAATATGGTTCGCACTGCATCTATGGTTGGTTGGCTAGATGAGATGATTTCACACTTTAAAGGGTTTAGGGTGAGTCCTAACTCCTCTCCCTTAGATTTCACCAGCTGTAGATCTTCTAGCAGGGACTCCTGTGTCCCTGCCAGGGTGCCATCGTCCAGGAACCAGATGTTGAGTTCGCTGGTCAACCTGCTTGTAACCTCTTTAACAGCCATGCAAAAAAGAAAAGGGGCAAGTGGGTCTCCCTGCTGGACACCTTCTGCAGAAACAACTTCATGTTCCCCAAACAACAGCGTCGATTCCCTACTGTACCCTGCTGAGACGAAGGGGAGTAGAGAAGGAAAGCTTGTTCGAACTGCTTCCAGTACCACATCCCTTTTTACCTGGTTGAAGGCATTTTTAAAGTCTAATTTAATTAATGCCTTATTTTCTGGGAGGTGCTTGATATAGGCTCGTGCTGCATGAGCTGCTGCTTCACAGCCATGGGGGACACCGAACCCTAGTTGATGGGGTCGAAGCATCGTTGCAGCGTCTATGCTAATTTTTCTGACAGCTGCCCTAGCAACAAGGCGCCGAAGCGTGTTACCCACGGCAATGGGTCTGACTCCACCATCCTTCTTCTTAAGGGCACAGAGGGATGCTCCGAAGAAAAAGGGTTTAATTGTATCTGGGATCAACCCAGAGAGGCAGTCGTTGACAAACTTCGTGACCTCTGACAATAGTGTCTCGGCAACTTCTCCGAGAACTGGATTTACCATCTCCTTGAGGTAATGAGGTCTTACTCCAGTGTATCCCCCTGCTGAACCTGGCGGAAATGACATGATGGCTTTGTATACCTCTGACGCTTGGAGGAATAGAGGTCCCATGTCTGGGTCATTTGTGTCTTGAGCAGTGGGTTCCCACAGTACTCTAGGAGGGTGCTTCTCTCTCAGTGAGTTGGCGGTAGCGAGATTTCTAGGGGCGATTGTGTCTTCGCTGGTAAGTAACCTAATTGCTCCTACTGTGTTGCCCTCTTCAATTTTTTTGGTCACTTGTGTTCCTAGTTTAAAATTGTCATTGGAACTCTTGGGTCTGCCACGACGGTTTTTGCATTGAGGAGGGATGGGGATCAAGTTGTCAGCTCTGGGGAAATTATTTATTGCCCTAGTGACTGATGAGGCTAGTGACTTGCCTCCTCTTGCAGGTACGCCTAAGCAAATATTGCCAAAAAGGAGCAAATTATGCCAGGCTTTGATGGTACCCGCGGCATTAAGATTTGCAGACCGTTCATTCACTTTCCTTAGAAGGTCTGTATATTTCCCTGCTGCAAATGGGCGCGCAGCTTTAGGAATGTGAGGAAGAGTTCTGGTGGTGGATGCTTTGATGGCCCCCAGGAGGTCATCTGATGACATGAAATTTGCTGGGATGTGTGGGGGTGCTGGGGGGGCCTGTGGGCCTTCCCTCTCTACAGGTGCCGTCCATGAACCGTCACAGTTGTTGTGTCGACGTAGGGTTCCATCGCCTCTAAGGCTGTGAGATTCGTCACACACCCAACACGTTCCTCTGCGACTGGGTCCTCTGGTTGCACGTCTGGATGCACTGTTCCCAGGGCCTTGTTCTTGGCTGAGGGGTTCCTGGTTAGTTGGTGGAGTCCCCTCCATCCCCCGGGCGGGCTGTGACATTGGCCGGCGTGGGAGGGATGACAGGGGTGGTGGCGGCAGGGGTGGACACGGGTGGTGGCAGGAGGGGTGGCTAGCTGTCCCTCACACTCGCCACTCGTATGAGCACTTGTGTCTCCCTCCTTTTTGGGAGGAACCTGAATGCCTGCTGTGACCTGTGCCATATCTGGGTGCATGGAGGGTAACACATTCCTACAACAAGCACTGTGTGGGCGGTGAATAGGAGGGTGGGAGACACCCAGGCGCAGGGTGGACGGGGTGGTGGGATGGCAGGAGGTACATATATTATATATATATATATATATATATATATATATATATATATATATATATATATATATATATATATATATATATATATATATATATATATATATATATATATATATATATATAATTGACTGCGTCTGCTATTCTGACGTGTCTTGAATGGAAAACCAGATATCTTGAAATGACGACCCTGAATGTGACATGATTTGGTTTCGTATCATTAAGAGAACACAAAATCCATAACGATTAACAAGACAAAAACATATCTACATTTATTTATATTATAATTAAATGTCACATATCAACAATGGTCTTATAACATCAGTGCACCCAGTAACACCAGAGCACACTAACACCGGTGCACACAGTAACACCAGAGCACACTAACACCGGTGCACACAGTAACACCAGAGCACACTAACACCGGTGCACACAGTAACACCAGAGCACACTAACACCGGTGCACCCAGTAACACCAGAGCACACTAACACCAGAGCACACTAACACCGGTGCACACAGTAACACCAGAGCACACTAACACCGGTGCACGCAGTAACACCAGTGCACTCACCGGTCACCACAGAATACCTAATAACGATAGTGAACATCATCATAATGCTCAAAGTGCATCTGTTAGCAAACAACTTCAAAATGGGTACTAACAGGGAAGAACATCTCACTATACTACAATGGAATTGCAATGGAGTTCGCAATAGAATTAATGACATCATACAGTACGCCCGTGAACACCAAACTGATGTTATAGTGATACAAGAAACACTGGTAGGTGAGGACTTCAACCCAAGATTCAGCGGTTATCAGAAGTTCTCCCATCCAGCTGGGGAAAGAAAACGGGGCCTCACTACCCTTGTTAGTAACAACATTCCTGTACAGACTATTGCTGACCTCCCCATGGGGGATGAGTATGAATCACTGGGAGTAACCCTTCACTTAAACAAAAATGCCCTACATATAATCAACCTATATGTGCCGCAGAGTAAACTTGACCTTGACACACTACCTGAATTTATTAATGAAGAACCTATCCTGCTGATCGGTGACCTTAATGCCAAGCACCCAAACTTTGATGCCAACTGTCATCAGCCCAATGTCAATGGACGGAAACTGTCACTCTTTGTTAGGGGAAGTGAAAACCTTAGAGTACTGGGTGATGAACAGTCAACTCACCTCAGAGGAGGAAGATTAGACTTAGAGATTAGAAGATTAGACCCTCTAGTAAGATGCTTAGTCTTGATGTCGACTCTCTGTTTACTAATGTTCCGCTCGATGACGTTCTCTCTTTCCTCAGACAGAAGGCGTCAGAGGGCCTTCTTCCTCTCCCGCTTCCCACTGACGTTTTCCTCGAGCTCATTAGACTCTGTGTTGACTCTAACTCTTTCTCTTTCAACGGTAAATATTACACTCAAACTTTCGGTGTCGCTATGGGTTCCCCTCTCTCCCCTGTTCTTGCTAATTTCTACATAGAATACTTCGAAATTGTTCTTCTTCCTTCTATTGATACTCGTCCCTCTCTTTGGCTTCGCTATGTTGATGACATTTTTGCCTTATGGCCTCATGGCCTTAATCTTTTCCAGCCTTTCCTCGCCTCTCTTAACAATCTGGCTCCTTCTATCAATTTCAAAGTTGAGTAGGAATCTAATTCCCTTCTTCCTTTTCTTGACGTTCATGTTCACAGCTCTGTGTCTGGGTTCTCTTTCTCTGTCTACCGTAAACCCATGCATAGTGGCATGTACATTCACTTCTTTTCCTACCATCCTCCTTCTGTTAAGAAAAGTGTCCTCGTCTCTCTCTTCCTCCGCGCTCTACGCATCAGCGACCCTCAGTTTCTTGATTCTGAAATTGCCTTTATCTACAAATCATTCTCTCGCCTTGGTTACCCTTTGCATTTCATCAACTGTGCCTACTCTCAAGCTAAACGAAATTTCTTTCATCCTAAACCTGCTTCCAACACTAGTAGCACTATACTATGCCTTCCCTTCATATCTGAACTCAAAACTATTACCAATACCTTTCGTCCTTTTGACATTAAACTCGCCTTTCAACAAACTAACACACTTCGTAGCAATCTAGTTCACACTGCTCCTCCTGCTTCTAATGCTGCTGGTGTCTACTCTATTTCCTGTTCGTCTTGTCCTCTCCAATACTTTGGCGAAACTGGCCGTACACTGAATGACAGACTTAAAGAACACAAGAGAAGTGTTAAGTCTGCAGACACTAACTATGCTCTCTTCTGCCATGTGAGGGATTCTAATCATCCCATTGATTCGTCTTCCTCCAAAATAATCTTTCCTGCCTCTACTCTACACAGACGCTGTCTTGTTGAATCGGCTCTTATACACAATGTACCCAACATGAACTTGAGTCCTGGCTTTGTTGCTGTGGACTCCTCCCTTTCACATTATATACTCAAATGCTCTAATCTTTCTAACAAACCTGACCTAACATAAGCCTACCCCTTCCATTTATCTTTCTTTCTCTTTCCTTTTCTTTCCTCCTCTCCTTTTTCTGTTCACTGTCTTCTCCTACGCTCCCTTGCTATCCTCTTCTTATTCCTATCTCCTTCTCATTCGGTGGTTATAATAGGAGCTGCCTCATATGGGCCAATAGGCCCTCTGCAGCTCTTATTATTATTTCTATCCCCTCTACTACACCTTACTTTGCTCCTCAGCTCTCTCTTGCCTATTTATTGCCTGTCTCTACTTCCTCATCACTTGAGGAATGGGACTCATTAGTAAGCATTCTTCATCTACATCCGCCACCAGATAATGTTAATAAAACAAGATTAAAACCAGTGCACTAAAACAGAAGCGATAAATAAGCAGGAAAAAGGAGGAATCCTCTCCTCCATTTTAAACTTAGACCCAAATATCACAGAAACAAGGTTATCGCGTATAGCCAAACTCATCTACGGGCTCACCATAGCCCGTGCTACATGGACACTTCGTTCTGAGTAGCTAAATCTGAAACAGCAA